>OZ010791.1:457787261-458045961 GCA_963932465.1 Maratus speciosus | reverse complement strand
GTTACTTTAAATGAAATAATACAAAATCTGTACTTTGCCCGGCTAGGCTGGGTAAAGTGGTCAACATAAGTAAATGAACAAATCACTTTGATTGAGAGTTTATTATTTAATCAGCAGAAGCTAAGGTAACACATATTTCTGTTATTTTATGCACGTATAATGTAATATTTTAAGTATTAAATCGTTACAAGATGACAAATGGAGACAAGTGCCCCCAGCAGACATACAGGCTGCAAATGTCTAGAGTAAGCCTTTCTCTGCAGAAGTTATTGCTCCGACTTATGTCCTTCCTTTCAAATAAAATACTTAAGAGTTGTATTTTTTTACGATCAAAGAATAAAAAATCGTTTCCAGGCAAAGTAGCCATCGGGCCATTTTGTCCAATCCCTTGGTGGCCACTTTGTTCGGAATGACGCCATTACAAAAATTGTGACTTAGCATCTAATCCAGTCATACTCAACCTTTTTTACTCGCGGGTCGCAAACATGTGTTTTGAACGTTAGACGGGCTGCAACACACTTAAATAATAACTTTAAGGGGGTCCGGGACACGAAAATCTGATAATTTTTTGACATTTTTTATTGCATTAAAAATTTCTCTGTTTTTTTCTGCTTAAAATGAAGTTTAAATCATGTTTCTATCTTAATTGGAAGTTTTGGTTTGTTTTAAAAATCTAGCTTTCAAGCAATGGTTGTCATGAAAACGACTTATTGCGAAAATTCGTGTTTCTTCATGATGGGTTGTTTCACCATTTCTCGTTTTTAAATTGTTATAAATCAATAACCATTAAAGATAAATAGTTCAAATTTGGGACATGTCTTTTTCAATTGCTTTACTTTAATTTTGATTTAGCAAATTTTAAGAAAATATTTACTTTTAAAAATATGATTTTTTTTTTTTAAGTTACGTTATTTTTTTTCCAATTTTTACTTTAAATATTTTTAATTTTTATTTAAATTAATATTTTCTAAAATGCTAAATCTAAATTAAAACTTACATATTTCTCTTTATTTAAATTAAAAAAATTGAAATTCTTCAAATAATATTTCGAGTTATAACGATTTTAAACTACCCCACTTTTTATAAAATTTTAATTTAAAAATTAAAAAAAAATTTTTGAGAAGTTTTATCATGTGATTTTATTTACAAATGATATGGTTAACCATCACAAAAAATTTCGAAATTTTAACTCAATAAATAAAAATTATTTGAAAATGTGTCCCGGACCCCCCTTAAAGAAGGTAATTAAAATAGTGAGGTAATAAAATTAGCATAACAAAGCAAAATAATAAAGTTAAAATAATTAGTTGAATTGAACGTATGTCGCAGAAGAAATGCTACTAAAAATTTTTAAAACCACCAATTCCAAACAATATACTGCGGGGCATTTTCTAATGAAAATGGTGTAGAAAAATACTGCGAAGATTGTTGTTTAGAAATAACGGAGTGAAACTTTTTGCTGCGATTTTATCCACAGCATTCCGAATAACGATTATTAGCGATACGATAAGTACAAAACTTATTAATATAACAGTGCCTAGTTCTAAATAAAAATAATCAGGAGATTTTCTTTAGTAAGTCAGTCTTTTTCAATGTAAAAATTTTTCACTGTAGAAATTTGTATATAGTACATATTTAATTAATTTGGAATAATATTTCATTAGTGTTCAAGAATTAAATATATACAGCGAAACCTCTCTAAGGAGACCACCACCCATTAGACCATACAAAATCGGTCTTTCAGAGAGGTGGTCTCTGAATAGAGGTAATGGGTAAAGCAAATTTTCATGACATACATACTGGAAAAAAAAATATTATTAAATTAGTTTCTTATATTTCATGTCTATACTGCTTTAAAGAAGGAATTAACTGTAGTTTGCTTTGATTTTAACAATTTCTCATTAACAATTTTTGTTTCTAAACAATCTTTGATCTCTTTAAACAAATTATTTATTTTAGTATCATCTCTATCAGGTTATCGAACTTTCTATCAATCTATTGATTTTAACAAGTGTTTCTTGACGTGAAATAGAAGCTTTAACTGGCGGAAGCTCGTCGTCTGACTCAAAACGAGCTCCTAAAATATATCTCCCACTCTTCGTCTTAAAAAAGACTTTAAAGAATTCTTGCACATAAGAGGTGCCTGTTACTCGGCCAATTTCAGAAAAGGGGACAATAGCCCTTCTCCTACCAACACCAACTTTCCCTCCGTAATCATAGTAACATTAAACGCTGTAATGCACGGGAACCAGCTAAGAGATTATCTTGATTCGCCAGGTCTAAGGAAGTAGACTTACATAGCTGAGCGTGTTTTCCGAAGAGAAGTAGAATTTCGAGTGTTTGCCATGTGTAGGAAAGTAACGACTTCGACGTAAAAGTGGTCTTTCAGGGAGGGAGACGGGAAGTAGTGGTCCTTTAATGGAGGAAAATTAACAATGAGCCTATAGCCAAAAATTTTAGACCATAAATAAACGGTCTTTATGACAGGTGGTCTCCTTATAGAGGTTCTCTCTAAGGGAGGTTCACTGTATACACTACTATAGCAAAAATAGAACTACATGTAAAAAGAACTTTTGATTAAGGAAATGCCCCTTATAGCCCAGTGGTAGGGGAGCAAAAAAAGGCCGAATTCGGAATGAATTAGGGGAAAGCTGGAAATTGTTTTAATCCCTTCAGTTTAGGTCTAGAGTGAATATGCTATGTTTTCCCCCTCGTACTAGGTGAGCGTTAGGAAATATGTATAGATTTATAGTCAAAATACACGTTTTTTTTACATACCATGACATTATCTCCAAACAGCTAACTCTGAATGTTAGAAAATATGTACATATTTATTTTCGAAAAACACGTTTTTTTTTCATTACATTAACAATATCTCAAAACAGCTAACTCTATAAAAAACATTCTCAATACAAATGTTGTAGAGCTTAAAATTCTGAATAAAATAAGTACCATCATTAATATTTTTGTTCAACATTTAGGTCGCAATTCTATTTCAAAATTTTTCAAATCAAGAGCTTGAAACCAGGAGAGACAAAGTTAACTTAACAATATCTCAAAACTATGGCCTTCATATTGAACAAAAATATTAAGTGTAGGTACTCATATTACTCAGAATTTCAAGCTCTACAACTTTTGTACTGACAATGTTTTTGAAAGAGAAAGTTATTTTGAGATATTGTTAAGTTAAATTGGTCTCTTCTGGCTTCAAGCTCTTGATTTGCGATTAAGGCAAAATTTTAAGCAATTAAGGCACCCAAGTACGGGGAAGAAAACATAGTACGTTCATTTTAGACCTAAACTGAAGGGATTAAAATAATTTCCAGTTTTCTCCTAATTAATTCTGAGTTCAACCCCCTGACCACAGGTCTAAAACTTTAAAGTGGAATTGTGACCTTAATGTTCAACAAAAATATTAAGTGTAGGTACTCATTTTACTCAGAATTTTAAGCTCTACAACATTTGTATTGACAATGTTTTTGAAAGCGTTAGCTGTTTGGAGATACTGTTATGGTACGTAAAAAAAACGTGTTTTTTTTACTATAAATCTATACATATTTCCTAACGCTCACCTAGTACGAGGGGGAAAACATAGCATATTCATTCTAGACCTAAACTGAAGGGATTAAAACAATTTCTAGCTTTCCCCTAATTAATTCCGAATTCAACCCCCTAACCACTGGACTATTAAGACGTTTTAACATAATTTTAAATTAGCAGTTATAAATAACTGGACATATTTTGTATTCCCATGAAAATATATGAAGGAACAGCGAGGGTTTTAAAAACCTGTTATAAACATCCCAGTTAACTTTATAAATGTGGATTAATGCTTATGTGCGTCGGGCCGCACGTAAAAGGGTCTCCGTGCCACATGCGGCCCGCGGCCCGCCGGTTCAATATGGCTAATCTAATCTATATGACTTAGTGTTTTCAAACCCACATCGTTTAAAAGTTTATTTCACACTGATCAAACAGCATAAATGCAAATAATTATAAAGCCGAATGTTATTTAGCTATAACAAAAAAAAAAAAAAAAAATGTATCACTTGCCTAAAATAAAAATAAAATGCTAAAAAACAATAAAATGAGTTCAGAACTAGAAAAATGTAGCCTTCATCTTCAAAGTTGCAGATAATACTACCAGCCTCTGTTCCTGCGTGACTGGGAGTCAAAAATAATGTCACTATGAAGTAAAAAAAACTCAAATGGCCACTTTGTCCTCACTGGCCACTTTATCCGTCCTTCCCTTACATTGCAATAAGCGATGCATTTATATCGCTTGCCATTTTTCAAAAATTCATTTTCTAAATAGACCCGTCTTTTTTGGGATACCCGGTATTATATTTTCCTAGATTACGAAACATTCTGACCGTCTGTCTATCTGTCTGTCTGTCCGCGCCATGAAATCGATATAAGTTATTGGAGTTTAATATGGCATGTTTGGTATTGAAAATGACGTGTGTAGCATTTACAGTTCATTTACAGGGACACTCAAAATAATTCCGTTACATTACGGCCTAGGGAGGAAAATCGTTTGCGATGTATTTTAATGATATTACACTATTTTAAACATATTGAAATTTATGTACTATATCTCTAAAATGCTTACTGTGGAATCTGGTGTGCATATAATTTATCGTTCATTTACAGGGACACACAAAAGTATTTGGCTACAGTACTAACTATGAAAGATATTTGTTGGAAGTGCGTTTTCAATTATGGTACGCTTTTTAAAATTTAACTAGTTTTTTGCATATTACTTGGTGCGTATAAATTATATAGATCATATATAGGGCTACGCAAAAGATCTCGAGTACATTTCCATTTATTGATGGCAATTGTTGATTGAAATTTTCAACTTTATTATGCGTTTAACTGAAGTAACTTATACCATACTATGTTGTATAATACAAATATAGAGATCGTATAAGGACTGCACAAGAAAAAATTCGGATGGTAATTGCTGAAATCGAGTTTTTAAGAGTGTTGTGCATTTTCTAAATTGTTTATTTAGACACCATGTTTCACCTGATTAAATGGTCAGGTGTTGTTACAGTATTCTGAATGTGTTGGAAAGTGTTTCTTAATCTATGCTGCACGCATGATTTTTCGTTCTTGTTTTTGAGTGTAGAATGCTTTTAAATTAATACTTACGTAATATTCATCTAATACATGTACCTTATTAAATCAAGTATCAACAATCATTAAATTTACTTCAGTGGACGTACTGTCATTTTCTTACCATTGTTAAGTACCATTTCAATATCTCAACTATTACGTAAGAGAGGATAGTTTTATCAAAATAACAAACAAACGAACAAGCAAAAAGCACGATGACTTGCTCACAAAATCTTTCAACTAATCCAGTCCCTTTGCTCTTAAAATTATTTTGTTGGAATAGAAACAATTCTGGGAGAAAACAACTGTCAACTTTTGTAAAATCAAGGAAATCTGCCTTCCACTCTAAAAGCTCTTTTAGTTAGGGATTATGATTCAAAATGAAGTCTCTTTATTCTCTTCTTTTTTTAAGCTATTACACGAGATTTTTTTTTTTTCGTTGCGGTAGTTTCTTTTATGAATTTGATTCCGCGAAAATATTTTAAGTTTTTTTTAAATATTTTATTAAGTAATTGAATATTTTTACTAATAATTAATCACTACATATACAGGGTGTTGCCTAATTCGATCTACAAATTCAGAGGAGTCAAGAGGATGAAAAAATGCCGTAGAACATGGGGTTGCAAACTACCTATTTAATAAAAAATACAGGGTGTTCTACCGTAATTCAAATTGGGTTGACGGTAATAACTTTCAGAAAACTGATGTATATTATAATGAAACTTTTAATAGACCTTCTCATCTTTGTTGTAAATGTGATAATATGTGGTTGAAGTTCCCATTATAAGTTTGGAGAGAGTGGCGCCGATGGGATTTGAACCACGGATCTCATGATCAGGGGGCGAGAACGTTAGCGTCGAGCAAAAGGCGAAACCAGTTACTCTTAGCTAGTAACTCGCTTTATACTGATCATGTGAGATGAGATCGCTACACACTCTATCCCTAGTGAGAAAGACGTATTGCTGACGTCTGACGAGCGATATGTACTCGTGAATGATGCTGTCGTACGTATATGTGATGTGTGTGAGGACAGGCTTTGTGCTGTGAGCGTTCACAGGCTTTGGTTGAAGGGGATGATTTATTTAGTGCTGCCATCTGTTGGTTATGAGAGGAGATGATTGTTGCTGAAGGTTGTTGTTTGCGTGTTTGTCCGGGTCACCACTTTGGAGAGAGTGGCGCTGATGGGATTTGAACCACGGATCTCATGATCAGGAGGCGAGAACGTTAGCGTCGAGCAATAGACCGTGCCGGTTGCTGTGAGCTAGTAACAGGGACGTAGCTTTAGGGGGGGGAGAGGGGGGAGCCTCCCCCCCCCAAGTATTAGGGCGCAAGTATTATGCTCAAGTATTAGGGCGCCACAGAAGGTTTATGGGCGCCGTCAGGCGCCCGTAAAAAAGGGTTTATCAGTAGTAAAAAGTAATTATAAAATAATTTTATTTTAAATTTAAAATTACAAAGAAAGTTACTTTTTGCATACAAAACTTGTATAAGGCATTCAATTTTAGACCTGTTACTTCCTCTACACCCCCCCCCCCCATCCCGAAGAAATTTTTTACATCAGGAATGAAAGAAAATGGAAGCAGGAATTGTAATCAATTGCAGGATATAAGTACAATTATTTCCTTCTTATCTTGGTAGTTGTTGGTCACCCTTGGCAGTAGAAAGAAAGTGGGAAGAAGTACTTGGAGGGATTAGAAAAGTTCGCAAATATGTTCAATAGTAGGGCGCCATGAAACCCAGTGGCCAGAGCATCTGTCAGCCGCGCTGCAAGTCGAGAGTTCGGCTCTCGACTGGGCAGGGTTCACTCAGCCGTTCATCCCTACGGGGTCGATGAAATGAGTACCAAGCTTGCTTGGTAATTAAACACCAAGGGTCCGGCGTTTGGCCGACCACCTGATTTGGACATATACTGCATAGCACCTTGGGGCCCAGGGTCAAGAAAACAGGGATGGGCAGTGTCAGCCCAAATCCTTCATGGATTGTATAGCCAAAGAGATTTGTTTAGTTTAGTAGGGTGCCACAGAAAATTTAAGGGCGCCGTCAGGCACCCATAAAAAAGGGATTTAGATTACTACATCTATTTTCTAATAAAAACTATACATATATGCGGGAGAAAAAATTTCGAAATCAGGAATTTTAATAAACTGCTGAACAGCAAATATAATTTGATCCTTAAAAGAAGAAAAAAAAAAAAAAAAACATGTGGCTGTACAATCCATGAACGATCAGGGCCTACAGTGCCCAACTCTGCTTACTTGACCCTGGGCCCTAAGGTGCAAGAATTTGATCCTTAGAAATACAATTATTTCCTTCTCACCTAGATTGGTCACCCTTAGCAGTAGAAAGAAAGTGTGGAAACAACTGAAAGTGACTGTAGGGGATGAGCACAGTTTTCCAATATATTCAAGTAGTAGGGTGCCATAGGTTTAAGGGCGCTGCCAGGCACCCTCAAAAGAAAGGGTTTAAATCACTACCTCTATTCCCCAACAAAAACAATTTATACATGCAGAAGAGAAAATTCTGAAAACAGTAATCCTAATGAATTGCGAGACAGTAAGTGTAATTCGATTCTTATAAGAATAATTATTTCCTTCTTAGCTCAGTAGTTGTTTGTCACCGTTGGTGGTAAAAAGAAAGTGAAAAGACGTGGAAGTGACTGGAGGGGATTAAAACGATTCACAATTATGGTGAGGTAGAAGGGCGCCACACAAGGTTTAATGGCGCCGTGAGGCACCCATAAAGAAATGATTTAAATAGTAATTACAATTATTTGTACAAGCACTTTACTTTAAATATTAAATTATAAATTAACTTACTTTTAACATACCATATTTGTATATGAAATTTAATTTTAGAATTGTTACTACCTCTATTCCCTAACAAAAGCAATTTATATATGCAGAAGGATGATTCTGAAAACAGGAATTGTAGTCAATTGCGAGAGAGTAAGTGTAATTCGCTCCTTTGCAGTTCATTTTATCCATATCTCAGTAGTTGTTAGTCACTCTTGTAGTAGAAAGAAAGTGGAAAGAAGTTGAAATAACAAAAAGGGGTTAGAACAGCTCAGAGGGGGTGGAGTCTGTCTAGAGGACTGCACGAGACGAAATTTCTAAGGCCGGACACGCCCCAATACAAAACAAAACTATCTTGGTTTGTTTTAAAAACTAAAAGCCCAAACCTGGGGCCTTTAAAATATTAAAAACCCAGGACGGCTAAATTTCTACAAAAGAATCCGATTTTTCTTAACATACAATTCAGATTTTCTTTTAAAGAATACCGCATACATATTTATTTCCTTTAAAACTTGGTACATTGAGGTCCTCTTACTTTTTTTTTTTTTTTTTTTTTTTTTATCTGCGCAGCCCGTTTGAAGGTTTTACTTTATTTCGTCCCGTACCGAACTCCGGTTGTGCAGATGCAGACCTTTAAGGTTGTCATATAGCAACTCTCCTGAAAGAATCTCTGAATAAAAATTTCCTCCACCTAAAGTTTGAATTCTTTGAATTCCCAAGTGAATGTATATATATATATATATATATATATATAAACTGGTGTCTCAGGCACGAATGCCTCAAGAGTAAATAAACGGAAAAAATAAATTAGGTGAATTTTTACAAAAATGAAAACAATAAAAAAATTTACGAAGAAAGCAAATTATGTAACTTAATTTATGAAAGATTTGTTTTAAATTGTTGATGATTGAGCAGAATGTAAGAGCACTTACAGTTGTTTACTTTAGTTAAAGCTCAAATTCCTTACAAAATATTATTTTTGACACATTCGTAAAATTATCTCATATGTTCGCATATAAAATTTCACGTATTTTTAACCAGTTCTCTAAGAATCAAACAGCACTGGAATTTTTCTGTAAAAATCAAAACTGATATTTTAAACAGGCTTTCAAGACGTGGTGGTGAGAGAAGTGATCACCAGGCAACAATCAAGCTACAATTCCGTGCGTGTTTCACATATTTAAAAAGAAAAGAAATTCGGTTCGTCGGTTCGTTTGTATTTGAATATGAAAATATAAAAGTTTGATGTATGTAGACATGAAATCAACATTCTAACTGTGTTGCATCAATCATTTCTGCATTTTCGAGAGGGGGAAAAATATCTAAAAAAATCCTTCTTAGAACAAAACTCATTTAACACTTTTTAACTTTGTTGAAAAGTTTTTGTCTTTATTGCATAAATGTATTCAAATGGATTAATGTCTGCGAAATGTGGCGGGCGGCAAACTCTACAAAATTTACGGGGCATCGTAGCAACTGTACCCTTATAATAGATTATTTACAATGCTGCTTTGAGTTAATGAGGAATGTCTAAATATACTACCAAACTAGTTGGATGTGCCGATCTCAAAACTTTCTTCTATCTCATACAGCTTAAATTTCAAAAAGTAGCTACATATGTCAATCTTTCCATATTATTAGTTCAATACTATACCAACTTAGATTTTCAACTTAAATTTGTACTTCATTCAATTAATCGGAGTAAAAACGAGTTAATCTCGATCATGATATTTATTAAAATCAATAGTTTTTCGTTATTCTTTTGTACATCAGCTGTTTGCGAATAGCCCGCGAGCAGCACGCGAGTTTCCGTCGCTGTACGAGCCGCCGATGGACAATAGAACTACGAGAAAACAAGAAAATTATACAACAATCGCTATCACAGAACCCCTTTTCGGCAGAATATTTTTAAATTCAGGAAGGACCTGTTTTAAAATCAGGTAAGATAAAAAATTTCGTTCAGTTCTATGGATAACTTTATAAACTTTTGGATGGTACAATAAGGAAAATGGACAAAAATCGCTATTGCAGCACCCCATACAAGCAGATTTTTTTTTTAATTCAGGGAAGACCTTTTTGCCATAGCTAATACATTATACAATAAATTAGGTTCAGTTCTATGCATAACTTCATACACTTTTCGGTGGTACAATGAAAATGGCACAAAAATCGCTATTTCAGCGTCCCCTTCCGTCAGAATATTTCCATACTGAAGGAGGACCTGCTTGCCATAGCCAAAAACGTACACAAAAAATTGGCATGCATAACTTCATACTTTTCAATGGTACAATGGCGACACACGGACTTACAAACATTTTGTATAAACATATTTTTGGGATCTCTGACCCCTAAAACGCGTAAATCCGCCGAAAACCAGATGTAAAAAAATTTAGATTACAATACTTTCTTCTATTGAAGATAGAAAAAAGTAAAAATCGCCTGTGAATCTATAATTTCTGAGCTGTTTTCTTTAGGATTTTTGAATATTTTTACAAAATGTAGTCAATTATGAACAATCTTACCTCTTGGAGTGTTTACATCCCCACACAATATATATCTACATTTGGTAGATATATCTACTTATAGAGATGTAAAACGGCCAAGAAGACGACCTCAAGTAAGATGGAGTGATGAAATCAGAAAAATAGCTGGTGTAAATTGGACTAAAGCACTAGACAGAAAACATTGGAAAAATCTGGGGGAGACCTACATCCAGCAGTGGATTGAAAACGGATGATGATGATGATGATGATATCTACATATATCAATCGAAAGTGCAAAATGTGTTTTGAAAAGGTGAAAATATTAATCAAGATAATTGTTGTGTAAAGTATCACAGAAGATGAATTATACATAAAAGACATGATGATAGCACGGATTAGGGCTACTATAATATGAATTGTAGAAACCTTAGCATGGATAGAGACGACGTTGAGGGGGGGGGGGGAATGAAAATTATAAAAGGGCGCCAAAGTCAGGTCCTCCCCCCCCCAATAAAATTTTCAAGCTACGCCCCTGGCTAGTAACTCGCTTTATACTGATTATGTGAGATTAGATCGCTACATACGCATCACTTGACTCTCCACATTTTGGATTGCGATTATCAGGTCATACGGCATCACCAATTACGTGAGCACACTGTTTTTCCAGAACTTTTCGTGATCTTATCACATTTCATAGAAAACAAAGTAGATATAGTTATATTTTCAAATCAATATAAGGTACCTGGCCCCCATAATGGTCCACCTAAGGTTTGATTACTTTTATCAGCATGTTAATATTATTTTTCCCGGAAAATATTTATGCTGTTGCTTAGAGGGATTAAAGTGGTAAAAAAAAGAAAATACTTTATACTTGTAATTATACTATTAAAAATTATATAACTTGAAATGTAAAAAGTGTCATATGGGCCATATTGGGAACACCCCATTCTCAATATGGCCCACTTTGTAAATTTTTAGAAAATTGCAAAATAAAATTAAAAAATTGCAAAAAAATTGCAAATTATTATATGTTATCTAATCTATATATGTATTTATTTGTGTATACATATTATACATTTAATAACTGCAATTTTTTAAAAACCAGGAAAATCGCAAAAAAAATAAATAAATAAAAATAAATAAATAAATAAATAATATATTTATTTTTACTAAGAAATATATTAATTGAAGAGCACAAGTGAAACAAAATTATGTTCGTAAAAAATACATATTCGCTTGAAATCACTCCAGAAAAGTGTTCCCAATATGGTACCTGGAACATTTACCCTAGCCATAATGAGAACCTCTGCCATTTTGCTTATTTTGCCCCCCCCCCCCAAAAAAAAAACGGATATACTAATAAGTAATGATAAAACTATTGATAGTATCTTAAAGTAGATTAACGGTGTTATTATATTCATTTTTACTTTGTATTAAATGCTAACAAATATTAATAATACGAAATATTCCTTACCTTTAAGAAATAATAACACGATTTTTTTGGCCGAAAATTTCACTTCCTCTACCAATAGCGTCGCCCACGTAATACGACTTCGCCTTTACTGTTTTTTTCCCTCTTTATACCGTCCTGAGGTTCGAGTTTGAACGTATACTGCTATCTATTGAATTAAAAAGAAAGTAAATAAAATATATACGACGTGGGCCATATCGGGAACCGGGCCATATTGCGCCTAGATACCTTATTTATTTTTTTCAAAATTATTACCACCAACCAGGCTTCAGTTGGGATGAAACACGCTGTATTTGTGCTAAATAAGTGGTTTACGACTCAATGTTCTATTTTCAATTTTTCATCCTTTTGATATCTACTATCACTCCTCTGAATTGTAGGTCGAATTCGGCAACATCCTGTATTTTTACCAATAAATATTACTAGGATCCGTATTATTCTACTTGTTATTAATATCAAAATTACGGAAAAATATTGTTTTATATTTTTAAACAAAGTATAGCACTATACATTCAATTTTCATTAATCTAAGAAGAGTTCAAAATAAATTCATTTATGTTCTGTCAGTTGCTATTACTTTTAAGATAATTCAAAAATACAAATTGTAGTTTTAAACAAAATGTAACATTACATTTATTTATAAATCAAACGAAAACGGTTCAAAATAATGTTAGGAATTGCAAAGGATTTTTCCAACAATTTCGTACTAAAAAATTAATCTTATAAACATTTTTATAAAGAATGAAAAATCTGAAGTAAATATTTATATGATAGTCTTTGAACATGGAATGAATTTAAACTATACTCTATATAATACAGGAACAATTTAAGAGAAAACTTCTGCGAACCTTCATTTTAATCAAGAATATCCACCTTCTACTTCATCTACTTAAAAGCGTTTTAAGTTAGGGATGATCTTTCGAAATATTTGTTTTTTTCGTTTTCTCCTTTCCCTTCTTGTGTTATTGCTATGAGCCATTCTTTGCTATAAGCCACCTGTTTTCACAAACATTTTATGAATTCATTTTATGAAAAATATTTCTATTAAATTCGTTTATTATTTGCTTGAGATTTTTCATGAGTTATCACTAAATGCATATATTTTAAAATCCAAGCATCGCTTTAATTCTTACTCTTTATTTTTTATCAGCACAAATAAATATAAATGGTTTTCCATTTATATATAGCGTTATATTTTTATAACCAAGTATAATAATGTATTTCATAACCAAATATGCTACCTGGATCCACATATGTGGACCTCTATTCTTTTAATCATAAAAACTAAACTGTTTGATTTTTTTTTTTTACATTTTGACTTCACTTCTTAATAGCTGCATGTTTTTTGTTTTAAAAGTAAACCAATAAATAGCAATATCTAAGCTGATTTTCTTATAAAATAAATGTTATTTCCATCTGAGTTTGCAAAATGTCTTCAACATAGTGTGGTCAAGAAAGTGAGAAATTTTCATATTTAACTTAAATCCTTTACAATAAAATGCTTGAGGATTTGTACATCATTCACTTGTTTAACTCCCTTAAATTTGTGATTGTGTGAATTTAGGTTAGTGCTAATTAAATCGATAATTTAAGGGGATTTGTTTTTTTAGATCCATATTTGTAAACCAAAATTACTAGTCCCCTAAAGGATTAATTTCAGAAAATTTCTTTTTTCTATCATCTATGATGTCATTTTGTTTGTGAAAAATCTATGAATGAGTATTTGTAGCATTATTTGAGGTTGGGGTTTGAAGAGGTTAATGCTATTTTAAAATATCATTCAAGTAAGAGTTGGCGTAATTCAATATGTTAACGAATAATTTCACTATTCAATGTTTTGAAAATGCAATATTATGAAAGGAAAGAATTGTTAAAATAGTTAAAATATGATAAAACTGTTTTGATATTTTTGTAAATACATAAATTATTTTATAAGCAAAAAATATTATTATTTTTTAACGAGTTACCGCAATTCAATGTTTTTAAGAATAGTTTCACTATTCAACATTTTTAAAATTCAATATTATGTCAGAAAAGAATTGTTAAAATCGCTAAAGTGTGATAAAACTATTTTGATACTTTTATAAATATATAAATTTTTTTATAAATATATAAATTGTTTTATAAATACATAAATTGTTTTATAAGCAAAATATAATATATTTTTTAAAATATCACACAGATAAGAATTACCGCAATTCAATATTTTAAGAATAATTTCACTATTCAATGTTTTGAAAATTCAATATTATGTAAGGAAAGAATTGTTAAAATCGTTAAAGTGTGATAAAGTTGTTCTGATACTTTTATAAATTTATGAATTATTTTATAAGCAAAATATAATGTTATTTTAAAACATCACTCAAATTAGAGTTACTAACTGTCGCTATTCGTGGAACAGAACAGGCCAATCAGATCAGGCAGCAGCGGTCGTTACCCTTCTCCCAACGCTGAACAGAATGGTACAAGAGACCCAATCAGGGAACATTCCACCGGAAAATTTTTAAAGCTAATTTCAATAAGTTTAAGTCATAGACTTGGAGTTTCAATAGTTAAATATTTTAAAGAATAGTTTCACTATTGACTATTTTGAAAATTCAATATTATGTAAGTGCAGAATTGCTGAAAATGTTAAAGTGTGATAAAGTTGTTTTGGCACTCTTTGCAAATATAATAATTTGCTCTACAAATATTTTCTCCATAAATACTAAATCCTAAAGTAAATACTTTTATATAATTCTGAAAAATCTAAATAAATCTAGTTTAATTTTATATTCCTCATATTTTGAGTTTAATGATTAATTGTTTTTGCAGAAAATTGTAATCACCTTCTGACAAATTCTATATAGGGTTACTGAACTGGTAGTATATGGACACACAGTAGTCTAAAAGTGTTTATGAATTCGGTTTGTCTGCCTGTCCGTCTGTCTGCCGCCTACCCGTGGTCTAATTCTCGTAAATATAGTAGTATTGCCATGAAATTAATATACTATGTTATTCGGGTTTAGTATGGCATGTTCGGTATTGAAAATGAAGTGTCTAGCATTTACTGTTCGTTTATTGGGACACTCAAAATAATTCTGTTACATTTCGGCCTATGGAGGAAAATCGTTCGCAGCATATTTTAATGATATTATACTATTTTAAACATATTGAAACTTATATATATCACTGAGATGTACTACAAGGCATTTATTGTAGAATAGAATGTGCATAGAATCTATCATCTATTTACTGGGTCACACAAAAGAATTTGGCTGCAATACTGCCTATGAACATTGATTGCTAGAAGTGCGTTTTCAGTTGTGGTACGCGTTTTCAAATTGAATTATTTTCTTTGCATAGTACTTGGTGGGTATAAATTCTATAGATCACACACTGCTGCACAAAAGTTCTCAAGTGCATTTCCGTTTATTGAAGGAAATTGCTGAAGGGGCATTTTCAGCTATGGTATACGCTTTAAAAACTTTTAGCATACTATGTAGTTTCCATACAAATCTATAGATCATATACAAAGCTGCACAAGAAAAAAAAAATAAAATAAAAGAAGCAATTTAACAAATTACAACGACCATTTGGAAAATGATTTTTTCAAAGACTAAAATGCAAGACATAAAACATCGCACGGAGTTGATCATACATTACGTACGCTATGAATTAAACATTAATAGTGTTATTACACGTACAAATTGCAAGATACAAAAACCGCCTGCGACTCGTCAGATTTCCTGAAACTTACGTATTATCCACCTGAAACTTACGTATTATCCAAGCATTTCATTGGCTGTTCGGGAAAAGGCTTTTCCATCGTCAGATTTCCAAGATATATGAAGACCAATTTTAAATGAAATTTTATTCTTAAACTTCTAAACATCCCACAATATTACTTTTTACACCGTCATGTAGAGAAAATAATGTACTTTTAAATGCAATTTGTTTGAAAGCTGTATCTCAGTTTGTTTCCGAGTTATTAATTTTTTTTTTGTAGTTTTTATTACTTTTTTGTCATAGTGGCAACAGAAGTATCCATCTCTGTTGAAAGTAAAGGGAAAATACAAATTACTGTATAGACTAATCAGAAAACGAATAAAATGCGGATTCAACCAATAAAACTCTTCAGATATGCTTTTGATTTCCTACTCTGACGAGGACAATAACCATTTTCCCAAATGGTTAAAAAAAAATCTAATATTTTTCAGACTATTGATGGTAATTGCTGAAATTGGGTTTTTAAATGCGTAATGCGCTCAACTTGTTTATTCAAACGTCATCTTTTGCCTTAATAAACTGTGAATTTTTGTTACGGTAATCTGAATGTGTTGGAAAGTGTTTCATTTTCTATGCTTGAGGCATGATTTTTCGTTCTTGTTTGAATATTCATTCGGAGTTTTTTTTCTATGTGGAAGTACTGGTTGTACTGGGAAGTACTGCGCTTTCCCTTTCCGGTTAGTAATGTTGCTTTTGCATAGATATTTTTATACTATGCGTTTCAGAGCGTTTTTAAATTAAAAAATAAGAATATTTCTCCTCGGAAAGCGCAAAAAAATATTCTCCTATTCACAGTTTGTTTACATGCATCATTTTGAACGAAGAATTACCCTAAATTTAAAATAATGATCTGTTGTGAGAATTTTCCCCCACAAAATATTTGCATTTTTTAAATTCTTTATTGAAATTGTTCTAAAAATGAGTAAACACTTTCTGTAGTGTAAACACAGTTAATATGATGTTAAAATATAGAGTTTTGCATGTGTTATGTTTCAACAAATTCACTTTTGTGAAATTATAAAATGTAAATAGGTTATTTTCTTCTCACTTTGGAACATTGTAGATGATTATATATTTTGTATATTTTTTATAGTGAAACTGCTGATTATTAGAAATTCTTACTTACAAATAGAAATAGTGTTTGTGAACCTGCCATTCGCATTTTTGAAAATATCTTTTTTAGCACGTGTGGTATTTTTATTCTAATTAGTGATTTTCACTAGCTTTTTTTCACTGCTTTCTAAGAGTTTAATTATTTATGAAAATATTTAATTTAAAATAATTAGAAAGAATATTGTTTTAATTTCTAAATTAAAAAAAGTTTCGGCGAATTCGTGTAAATTCAAGTGGAAAACGTAAAAACTTTATTTTTTCTAGTTTTAAATCGGAAATGAAACAGTTTTGTAACTTAGTAGTGAATAATTTATACTTTCGTATTATTTCAGTAATTATTTACGAGAAAACGACCAAACTTTAAACAAACAAATAAAAATAAAAACTGCGACAGTGACAAAAATATACAAGAATGAAAAATTCCCTTATTGGCAGATTTTATTTATGAAACAAATTGTAAATAGGTAAGTACTTCTTAAATTTAAAGTTATTTTTATATTCAGTTTTTTTTTTCAATTTTCTTCCTTTGTGAAACGTACCTTACAAAAAGTGATTAGGTAAAAAATGATAAAAAAATTGCTTACTTTATAAAAGTTCCAATCATCAAAATTTCATGATTTTAGGACCAATAACTGAGGCTAGGTTTGTCAGTGAAAGATTATTATTATTATTATTATTATTATTATTATTATTATTATTATTATTATTATTATTATTATATTTCCACCCGAGAGATATATAAGTCATGTAACAGAAAACGCTGTTCCAATCAAAATATACAATATTTTTTCTTATTCTAATAATATTGGACAATTAAGAGTTTACGATTGTTGATGTATCAAAATATTGCCGTAATGATGTTTTTAAAAAATACCAGGTTTCCAGCGAGTAATTGACGAGCAAATTAAGAACTTGTAATTTAGTAGTAAAATTTCATCAAATAAACATTTAGGAGTAAATTTACTATTTACCAATTTAATGCTCTTTTTTCTTATTATTATGTATATTTTTTAACTTTTCAGAAATATAAACTTTTTTTTATTTTTATTGTTTTAAATCAAAGTGCAATTAATTAGAAACAATTCTTTGATATTTCATATTATCACTTCAAAAAGAAAGAATTATTTCCACATAAAATGTGATTATCGAATTAATCTGCTTATCATTAATATTATACATAGCATTGCAGCACAAAAACAGAAAACAAATAAAAACAATTTATTATACGCATTTTTTTCTACGCTTAGATTTCCTGATTGCATGAAACACAAATGATAATACAAAGTTGATACCTTGGAATACTCAGAACGGTAATAAGAAATGCAATTGTGATCAACCAAGAAATTACGTTGATGATTTTCTGTATAAAACTTTCAGGGAATGGAAAATATTTTCTTGATTTTTGGTAAGGAATATCATGCAAAAACTAATTATGCAGTGTTAATATTATTCAATGTAAGAAAATTAAAAATGAGTTGTGTTAAAACTGAGATGTAAAATTGGTTACTTAACGTATATTTTCGCATATCAGTCATTATTTGATGCAGCGCCTGATTAATACAGGAGCAAATTTCCACCAATGTTTACCGAATAGTAAAGTTAATTTATTTATGACAGAAATTTTGTGTTTAACCATTTCACCGGCATCAGGTATAGTGAATACTTCCATGAGGGAAACAGTGTTGTTACCCCAACTTATCTCGGGGTTGCCAGGATTCGATTTCTATTCAGAAAGATGAAAGTTAGTCTCCGTGGTAATCAGACTCCATGTGTAATATATATTTTTTCTTTTTTATGTGTTTTAAAACCAGATGAGTCAAATGTAACCACAATGTTGATAAATTAAATTACTTATAATCAATCGTTTTTTACTTTTCGGGAGTGCATGTTTGATTTTTATTAATCTTTATCTTATTCCAATA
Organism: Maratus speciosus; assembly: GCA_963932465.1. NCBI lineage: Eukaryota > Metazoa > Arthropoda > Arachnida > Araneae > Salticidae > Maratus > Maratus speciosus. The sequence continues at coordinate 458,027,291 of OZ010791.1, read as the reverse complement.
CTGAACATAACAACTACAGCCTATCTAAAAGAATATCTTTCTTTAATTTTTAATTACATAACATTTCAGTAAATGAAACTAATTAGAAAAAAATAGGTTTTCTCTACATAAAGAATGGCTTAATTATTTTATCTTTATTAGCAATAAAATATGCAAGATTACAGCGAGTGTAATAAAGTAAATCAGTTTGTCATTTACTTTTTTCTTCATTCAGAAGTAAGAATAGCAATATGAATATAGAATGCTGTTTATCTAAGTTACTATTAGGAACTAAGATGTTGTGGAATACAAATCACTTTTGCTAGTCTGTTATTTGACCCTATTTAGTAGATTTCGTTTCAATGAACTTATATTTATATCTCTGCGTATAAGGCATAAATTAATTATAGATTTAAAAGCGTCTTTATGGAAATAAAAGATTTGATAAATTTGCCCTGCATGCTATTCTAATAGATGAAGTATTAAAAACAAAGCTTTACAGTCATTAATCAAAATGATTGCAAGAATTTCTGATTTTTAAAACCTAATATTTGAATACAAAAAATATTACATATAAAATGTTTTTTAAAGAACTCAACAGAGTTTTTAAAAAAGGATTTCATAATACTTACTTTAAAGAATCATTTCGATCTTTTTCATTAAAAAATAAAATTAAAAGTTCATATCCTATAGTAATGCAGTTTCTATTATCGCTTTCAAAATAATATCAGTAGGTGTGTAACAAAGCACAGGACAGGAAACAATGGCATAATAACACATTATCTCAATGTAAAGATATTTTCCAGTAAAGAGTGCCAGTAATTCTTAATAAGTAAATGGTTACAATAAAAGTTATGTAAGGGAATCTACAAAATGACTCGAATAATAGTAAAATTTATCATTTAGAAATATGCATTAATTAGATTAGGGCATTTCTGTTATGAATGCAATCTTTCAAATTTTCTTTTATTCATAGAGAACATTTTGTGTTCACTTTATTATAAATACATTCTGTGTAAAAAGTACCCGGAATATAGCATTTAAAAGACGCGCATAAAAGATATCACAATAATTTTTTCTGTAATTTGGGACCACTGTACGGAGTTACAACGCAGAGTTTAAGCGCCATCTGTGACTTAGGCGTTGACAGTAGCAATTATTTCTGACATATTTTAGCTTGCTCTGAGATTTTTAAGAAGGCAAAATAATTTGAACAAAGAGTTTGACTTAAGTTTTATGTTTCAAACAAAATTTCGTGTGTCTAATCATTGAAAATGTTGCAGCTTACCTACGATGAATCACGCATATTAAAACACAGGCATATGAATGGTATACAACATTCAAAGAGGGTCGAGAAGTGGTAGTTGATTTGCCTTCTTTCTGTTAACCTTCAACGTCTACGAACGACTGTAAAATCGATATAAAATCAAGAAGCTGGTGCTCGAAAATCGTCGTATGAGTTTTAGAAAGTCGGCTCAAGAGGTGAACATATCTTTAAATCCGTTCACAATGTTATGACTAATGTTTAGCCATGAAACGCGTCGCCGGACTACTAGTTCCGAATGAGCTCAGTTTTGTTCAATCATTATGAAACAGTTTTTGGCTAAAAATGCAACGAATGTTACCTACCAAGAAACGCGCACGCGTGATATGGCTCCGTGTGACTTTTTCCTGTCCCCGAGGCAAAAATTGCCACTTCGAGGAAGGCATTTCGAGTCAACTGAGGCCATATAATAAAATTCGCTAAATGAGCTGAAGGACACACCAAAATCTGTCTACAAAAAATGCATGGAGGTTTGGTCCTGCACTGACATAATTGTATTGAACTCGAAGGGGCTTTCTTTGAAAGCAACAAAATATATTATGAGGAATAAATTATTTTCTTTTTGTGTTTCATTTAACAATTCTGGCTAATTTTTACACAGAATGCATGTAAAACTTTACCGATCAAAGAATTAAATTGGTTCTCTGATTTCTATTATCAGACTAACAATCATCTGTAATATGTATTATATGTGACATTAAACCTTTAGGTTGATTTCTTTAGAAATCGATCTAAGGCAATAACTTTGTTTGTATCTCTCACTATATAATGCAAACCTTATCATCCCCGATAATATCCGAAATACTGAACCAGCTCGAACCAAATTAGCGCACTGTATAGATCTTGCCAGTATCTTGAAAGAATTCATTAACCAAGTATGCTCGTTTGCAGACACATGAAAAATTTGTCATCACGATAACGTCCGCAATACTGAACCAATTCAATTATATATATATATTATAAATTTTAAATCACAAATATATGAAGAAATTGATAAAGTTCTAAAGATGATTTAGAAATGAACGTAGGAAACCCGTATGTAAAATAAGAAACTATGAATGACCCACAGAATCGTCAGAGGAGCTTGTGAGCTCATTCGTAGAAGATGCGTTATTTCATCCAATTTTGTCGGCATTAACCCTAAAATGACAAAATTTAGCTCCTTATAACTCAAACATTACATAAAAAAGGTAATAAAAATCTAAGAGATTATATATATTAATTTATTTATTTTTATTTTTATTTAACTGCATTTATTTTACATTTTTCCTTTTATTATAATTATATATTTTATATTTCTATGTGTTTTCCTTTAATTTTTTCATTTATTTTTATTCAATTTGCTTCATAATTCTCTTTCTACTCTGTGTTCTTCTGATTGGGTTATACTCTAGTGTGATTGATTGCTTCTCCTTCTTTTCCTATTGGCTGTTTCTTCAACTTGTTCCTTTCCGGTATCTTTCATTCCAGACATGCTCCTGCTTCCTAAGTAGAAGCACGTCTTCTTTGCGGCTGATGGAAAACGATTAAGCTCTTTCAAAAGGCCTACTGCATTTATATATATATATATATATATTTTTTTTTTTTATGGTATTTTTAAGAAGTTCTTTTTAGTTATTATTAAGTCTTACTTTGGTCCTTATCTAGCAAGTATTTTACATAAATTCATTAATCAAGTATGATAGAATCTCGTTTAAGCATCAGAAATCTATTGTAGTCTATGGGCGATTTCTAAGCTATGATTTGAAAAATTTTTTAACATTTTCCGAATTTTGGTAAGCCAAATTTAGAATATCCTTGCAAATTACCTTTAATCTATCCATATTGATTCAATGACATTCGGTAAGCCAAACTAAAAATATCCTTGCAAATTACATTTCTCGCCAAAATAACAACCTTAAAAAGAATGAGACCAATTTGTTTAATTTATATTAACTCTGATGTATATACCGTACAATAAAAAAACAATGAAAGCAACCTACTCTTCCCACTGAGACGGAGGAAATTGTCTTAAAGTAAAATAACTATCTTTTTAAAAATCTGTTTTGAAATTATCTAACTTTTTTTAATGCAACAATTGGAAGGAGATTACTAATAACACTTTAGGCTTTTACATCTAAAAAATCAAACATTGTAAATAACTTTGGTTGTTTCAAATGATGAATTTTATGTTATGAAATGTTTATTTTATAATTAGCCAGGCACTTAATTTTTTTTTATCGGATTTCACCATTCTGAATTACAAGAGCTTGCCTGTGGCAACAATTATTTAAATTTCAGCATTTATTTACTAAAATAGTCCGAACACAAAAATCTCTTAATTATTTTTTTCTCTGGCTTAAAAAATATTCGAATTTTTAGAATAAAATGAGCATGCCGCATGTAAATAAAATAATGAGTTCAAGCGATATAACATTCTTTATGTTTTACTATCTATGGTTGCCGAGACTTCTTCATAGATATAAATTCCCTTCCCACACCCTTTTTTAAATTTGTCTTATAAAATAGAAATATCTAAATTTCTATGAAAGATAAAAACGTGAAACTTTTGTACAGTCTTTCCGTTACACATTCTTTAAATATTCTTCGGGTTGTTTTGTTCGGAGAGAAAAATTTTAAAAATATGGTTCTTCGTAGTAAAAAGTATTGATTAAACATGACTTTTTTTTCTTTTTAGAGTTCTTATTTTTTTCTGTAATACTAGGGGGCTCTGCCCCCTACGAGCTATGCTCGCCAACCTCCGTTCAAACACTCCAGATTCTAAAAGCACGCTAATTTGATCGGCTTTAAAAAGATTGAATTATAATTTAAAAAAACAGTGGCGATTTCTCTGTAAAAGGTTTCCATTCGTTTTCCTTTAATTGGGGATTTTCAAGGCGAAATCATCTGCTGTTAAGAGATACAATGGCTGTTGTCGTCTTTGATTAAAGAAAAAAAAATTAGTTAAAAATTTGAAAATAAGCTAATGTAAAGTGAAATAACATAGTCATTATCTCCCGGTATTTTTTAACAACGCCATAAGAAAGTTCTTTTAAATCAGTCATTTTAAATGTATCGTTTTAAATCTGACGTAATTTTCACCAAAGTTTTCTTTCTCTTATTAATATTCACGTGAAAATGCTTTTGTTGTTAGGTCTTAGAATTCACAACAACAGTTGAAAAGATTATCTCAAAATGTGAGATAAATGTCTCGCGCAGATATATTTTTAAATTTAAACTGTTTTGCATTATTATTTGGCCATTTTAAATATTTCCTAGACGTAATTTCCTCCATTTACGACTTTTAATCCATAATAATGAATTTTTTTTTCCCTCTCTCTTTTAAAATTCAGGTATAAATATAGTTCTTATAGCATAATTTTCAATATTTTCATGCTTTTAACAAGTAATCATTTAATTCTAATTTTAAGTTTTTTCTGTTTTATAAGAATCACGTGTAAATAAATTTTCAATTTGAAGGAAATATTATTCTTTGCGCTGTTTTTTAAATTCGCAACAATTTAAAATAATACCCTTTTCTAAAAGATGCAAAAATATCTCTCGAAATGCTGAAAATTTAAATTTAAAATGGAAATAAATTCTTAAAAAAGGAGTCAAACTAAAAAAATAAATGCAGTCTGCACACCGGGAACTTCTAATGTATAAAATGATTAAATTCCTATGTATAGGTTTTGCTCCTATAAAACTATTTTAATGGAACGATTTTGACCAACTTTAACATCAAATAGCTCTTAAAATAATTATTCGTTTGGTAACTGTCTGCATCAGCGTGTTTATCAAACTTTTCTCTATAAAACCACTGATTTTCATATTTTTGCATGCAGTAGTTTTCTTAATTTGAACGAAGAAAGACCCCCCCCCCCCCCCGGTCACAAAAAAGTTCATAAACGGCGGCGGTGACAGCGTTAGTTACTTTTTTTTAGAATCGAGAAGTATTTTTTATATATATCAAAAACAAATTAATATTCATTCTCTTCTGTAAATAAAACAAAAATTATGCAGAAGGACTTATTCTTCCCGAAAACATTCAATTTTAAACGTACTTAAACTTTTTAAAAATTAAATTTAAAACTTTGTAAAACGTCTTACATCTGAAAAGTTTTACATATATTTCAAATCTGCCAAAAACTCTCATTTTCGTGCGTCTTCGCTTTTTGACTAGCGCTTACAATCTTTTACCGCAGGGGCAAAGGTCTCAAATCAAGAGAAACCTTAAACTAATTTATTAAATAGATTTTGCCCGGGTCTGTAACCAGGGCCGTGCGCAGAGAAAACTGCGCCCGGGGCAAAGTTTCAATTTGCCTCCCAGGATTCGAACCAGGGAAGTCTTGGCTGAAGCCGCCAATGCTTTATCAACTAAGCCATTTCGGACAAATCTGGAGGACTAATTCACCCAACTGACCTTAAACGAACACAGCATCTGGTCTGATAACTTAATCAGCGCTCTGAATCGCTGGTTCGAATCCTAGATTGGACTTTTTCACCCACTTGAAAATTTACAATTGTTATGATTTATTTACCAATTGAATATGTGTGTTACAAATTAATCTTTTACAGAGTTATGATAATTTCATAAAAGAATGTAATGATTATTTTATGAAAAAATTAAAATATGATTAGAAAAAAAGTTTTAACAACCAGTTTACCCGTACCGGTTGAGTCCTCCCACCGAGTAGGGAAATGTAATAACACTGAATTGAATAGAACGAATAACAAAATAATAATAATAATAAATACTTCGTAGTATACTTCATAGCGAAACTTGATACAGCTAAACTACATAGCTAAATTTGGTAGCTATACGCTGACAAATTTATAATAATAATGTAAAGGAATCTATTTTTACATTTTAACTCTTCGGAAATATCTCGCGTCCTCTTCCGCATATAATGCGCCCTTAGTGGTCACACCCCACAGTTTGAGAAGCATCGTCGTATTTTATTGTAATTTTATTTGTTGTTCGTAAAAAATATTAAGAAGACCCAGATTAGTCATTAATTTATTTATGAAAATTGAAATATGTTATTTTGAAAACATGTATTCATTATTCTTTTCCCTTGATCATTAATTTGATGTTAATCAATACAATATTTGAAGAGAACAAAACTTATCTTTGTTTAAAAAAATCTATGACATGAATTATCTCTTTGAAAACGAAATGCCCTAAAATTGTTTCGTGCTATTATGAAGAAGAAAATAGAAAGGAAAGTGTTAATCTCTGAGTTATAAAACTATGAGACCAACATTCAAGTTATAATAAATTCGATTAAAGTTTGTTAATATTATACATATGACAGTGTTGAAATTTAAAATTACCTGCAGTTTTACAATTTATCCAGAATGATTCCCAACAGCAAGAGATATCGGCTAAATTTACACACATTACAAAAATCGTTAGTATATGAGCAGAAATAGAAAACAAATCTGTTAAGGGACCACACGCACGGGTGTTAACGTTTTATTATTATTATTATTTTACGAAACTATATATTTATATATAGTATATATATATATATATACATCTTCAAAAAATTCAAAGTAAAATTACACTTATGTATCAATAAATTCCCTCAAAAAGTATTCTTTTAAAATATGTGTTATAAGATACAAAACGTGGAAAATGCTAATTGTTTTTCAACTTTTTACAATTTTGAGTAAATTTAGATAAATAAATAGCAAATTTACTAAAATGAAAAAATTATATTTTCAATAATTTATTTTATTTCTTAACAAAAAAGGAAAATTAAAAAAAGAAAGAAAGAAAATGCCTCCCATAATTAGATAAAATTCATTATTATTGGTGGGTGGGAGAGCTCGCGAGTTTCGTAGATGATATAAAGGGGGGGGGGGCGCAGAGTGCAAAAGTTTGAGAAACACTGTAATAGGATATTACAAAAGTACATCATCAAATTAAAAAAACGATCAAATAAAAAAAAATTAATGACAAGTAAATATGAACTTACTAATATAATCCAAGGAAAAATGTACATCCCATTAAAAACAATTACTTACAAGTGAAGTAAAATGTTCTACTAAAAAAGAGACTTGCAAAAACGTAAAACAAGTTTTAAAATGGAAAAAGTCCTTTCCTTAGTCAGAAATGTCTTTTTGGAGTTAGGGTAGGAGACGATGCAATAACTTTGAAAATAAAAATGTACGTAATTACATTGGGGGGAATTCCAGATCTACATATAATATTTTTATTTTTTTACAAATAAAAAGAGAAAAAAGAATGACCTTGAAGAAAAAAAATCAGAAAACAATCAACAGTCAAAATTAACAAATAAAAAACCGAGTCGATAGTATAAATTTGGCGCCCCTCGAATCTCTGCGCCGGGGGCGACCGCCCCCTTCGCCCCCCCTTTCGCACGGTGCTGTCTGTGACATAACAATTTCTGGGTGCAAGAAAATCACAAACTGCATGTTGAAATTAAAGTTTATTGCAATTTAATATCTGAAAGTAATGTTTGCTGGTCTGAGAAAAAAACTTAAAAGGGGCTGTTTCATTGTTAAACATTAAGAGTTAGAAAATATTTAATTGGAAATTAATTTAAATGTTACATTAAAGTGGGTTTTTAAGGTTTTATTACCTTTCATAAGCGAAAACCCGCCTGAAAATGGTAAAGAATTTAGCAAATTTGAGAGATTCAGCCTGTCCTGGAAAGATGTAGGGATTTAAATATAATGGTTCTCAGGGTCTTCTTCGAACTTGATCAGGTAGGACTGTATTCTGGTACTCTTTATAAATAAGTTTGGACTGTAACAAAGTCTCTAATCAGTTATTTCCAGTCTTTTAACTTATGCGTCATTCTATCCATCTGCTACATTCGTGACATATATAAATGTACAGTCGTGGAAAAAAAGTCTAACTCTGTAACAAATTATTATATAAGAAAGTTACTTATACCAAACGATTAGAAATCAAGTCTACATTTAAATGATGTATATGAAAACTGATTAGGGGCCCATCTACGTATCAAAACAAGCCTAAACTTTGTTTTTTATTCAACAGCGATACCCAAGTTTGACACCATAAATAAATTCTACACCCTTTAGTTAGACTAAATACAAATTTTCATGAAATTCGTAAGATTAGTTTCAGAGATTTTTTTTCTTCTTAATGGGCCTGTTTTAGGGGATGTATCCAACGATTGTTCGGTACTGTATGTTCGGTATATGATGTATGTTCGGTACTCTATTGTTGAAATTCTACAGAATGTCTAAGTCATTTTTATTAATGTATTATTTATTTCCATTGCTACTGCTAGCGTAAATGTTTCAATAAAATGAGTAAAATCTATTTTTTTTTCTTTTCTTTTCTTTTTTTTTTTTTTTTTTTTTTTTTTTGAGTTTATGCTTTTCAGCACATTATAGACGCCTCTTAAACCATAATTTTGACGTTTTTTAAGCATAATATGAAAACTACTTGGAAAAGAAAAATTAAATTTTGAATTCGCATAAAGCAGGACATAAAAAATATAAATCTATCAAAAAAGTTGTCGGTTTCAATTCATATTTTTTTAAATATTAATTTCATAATTCAAATTATAATTTTTTTTTTAATTACAAATTCAATGTATTTATGTTTGGAGTTTTTTCTAGTATTATAACCACAAAAAAGATTATCACATTAGGATTACAATTTCAGATGATATTAATAAAAATATGAAAAAGTAATTTAACATTAGAAGCTCTAAATTTTGAATTTTTATAATTCAAAAACTTATCATGCAAACGACTTGAAATTTCGTCTCGAGACATAGTTTGAACCGGAGATTAAAAATATAGTGTCAAAATTGGGTGTTGCTATTGAAAAAAAACAAAGTTTGACCTGGTTTTAATTTGTAAGATGGTCCACTAAGCAAAATTTATATACATCATTTAAAAGTAGACTTTATTTTCAACCATTTGGTAACAATAACTTTCTAATTTTCTTCTACTGTAATTTTTTTGCAGAGATAGTAGGGGATGTTTACATTTCCCTCCTGTGATGGCGTTTGGTTCGCCATAAAACGGTGGTTCCGGGTTCGCAAATAAAAAGAGAAAAACTCAGTAATACGTGCCGACATAGACGTTTTTATTTAGATAGAAGCAAGAAGACAATCATAATGGAGAACACAGTTATATTTAGTTGCATATATAACCATGGGAGATATGTGGAGTGGTGCTCTGTAACGTTAAAGAGAATAAGCAGCGTCCCTTTAAACGGGACCTTACAGCAACAGAGGGAGGAAGCCAACTGAACTTTTTGCATACTGATTCACATGACTCGGCGTAGTACATTGTCGTCAATTTACAAAGTTTTTGACGCCGGAATAAAAGAGACAAAGCATTGCGGGAGAGGTTTAGCAGAATATAATGTGGCAGCCACCCTCAGCACAAACTCAGCGGGATGTAAAACAACCCTATTTTACTTCATGAGTAAGAGCGACATAAAGTCTGGGTTTGTTTATTTTAACACCAACGAATTGGCTTAAATGTGATTGCATAATCTTAACGAATGTATGGAAAATGCAGAGAAGAGCCCCCCCCCCCCCCCCCCTCGACTGTACATTTCATGAAAACAAAATGATTAAGTGGCATTTAAAAAATATAAAAAAGATTGCATTCTGAAACGACTTAAATTACCATTATTAATAAATTATAACTTAAATAAAACTTGAATTGAGTAATATTATCACTTAGAAATTGTTCAAGCAATTATACTTCATGACTAAAGAACATAATATAACTTGCTGGGAATTTCATTTCAGTGAGTTAGTAAGCTCGCGACATATTTTAAACTTCCATTAACAGTACTCCATCTTTCCATTTAAATTTGAAGAACATATCATTCGCTTTAATTTTATTGTCATTAACAAAATATTAAATAATGTCTGTTTTAAGTTTTTATACTTTACAACCAACTGCCAAAAATTCTCAATTCATCAAAAAAAAAAAAAAAAAAACGCCAAAAGTTTATCAGTTACCAGTAATCTAACTGTAGTAAATCCCTTTTCTACTTTTAACAGAGTTTTTGGAAATAGTAATATCATTTTATCGGTCGTAAGAAGTATACTAATAATCTGATATTTGAAATTCTAGAAAAATGTTCGTACTTGAAACGTGACTATCCGACAGGCATAAAACTCTTCGATTGAATGCTGGCTTAGAAATCGATTCCACACCATTTTTTTGTTTATTTAAAGTTGAAGCGCATTCGAAAAATTCGTTAATATTAATTTGATGAGTTTTTTTTTTATTTATTTAGTATTTTATTGCAATTTTAGTGATATTAAAATTAAAATAAAAAATATAATTAAATTCTAAACAAACCTGTGAGTCATGTACAGTGTGCTTTGGAATTGTCTAATTAATTTTTTAAAGTTGGATTATATTTTCCTAGATTAAGAAACATTTGCATTTTTTTTTCTTTTGTGGTTACGTTACATTTATTAGATTAAGAAACATTTTTCTTTTTTTCTTTTGCGGTTCGGTTATATTTTCCTAGATTAAGAGACTTTTGTTTTTTTTCTCTTTTGTGGTTAGGTTATATTTTCCTAGATTAATAAACATTTGTCTTTTTTTTTCTTTTGTGGTTAGATTATATTTTCCTAGATTAAGAAACATTTGCATTTTTTTTCTTTTGTGGTTAGGTTACATTTATTAGATTAAGAAACATTTGTCTTTTTTTTTTTTTTTTTTTTTTTTTTTTTTTCGGTTCGGTTATATTTTCCTAGATTAAGAGACATTTGTCTTTATTCTCTTTTGTGGTTAGGTTATATTTCCCTAGATTAAGAAACATTTGTATTTTTTTTTCTTTTGTGATCAGGTTACATTTATTAGATTAAGAAACATTTGTATTTTTTTTTCTTTTGTGGTCAGGTTACATTTATTAGATTAAGAAACATTTGTATTTTATTACAGCGTACTTCTACAAAATATAAATTAAAAAAAGATTATAAAAATGAGATGTAAAGCGGATAATTGGAAAATTATTTTATGGTACTTAACCTTTTAAAAGTATAAATAAATCCCCGGCAATTACATTTTATAATGGGAAAAAGTGCGTAGATTTCAGATATTTTTGAATGTTTTGTTTAATTGTATCAGTTAAAAAAAAAAAAATGCACGAATTTATAAACCTTTAAATTTTGTCAAAAAGTGAAAAATTGCAATTTTTGACCTCCTCCTATTAAAAAGATTTTTAAGATAGATTTTTTTTTTCAAATGGATTTTAAATAGTTCATTAAAGGGTGAGTCAGGGATAGTTGTCCCCTTATGCCAATCCCACCCCCACTCCCCTATTTCTTTATTACAATAATGATTTTTGTAGTGCACAATTAACCTATCTACTCCGAATTTTATGTAGAACTTCATGAAAAATATTACTGCAATACAAATACCAGGCAAAATGGGATTTTTAACAAAAAACTTAATGATTTTGGCCATCTATCCCGGACTCCAGGGTTAGACGCGACTCACTTGATCAGAATAGATGCTCCAGCTGTGGAAGTAGGAAGAAATTTGGTTGCAACCTATTAACTAACATATTATTCGATACCTGCTTCAGCAACATTCACTCAATAATTTCAAGAAAAATCTATAACAAATACATTATATTTAATCTGCTACTAATCTCTGTCTTATGAGAACATACAACTAAAGCCACACTTACCTTTTTTGATGAATATAACTTTTATTTGAAGAAATAAATCGCTGTAAACTTAGTGTACTGCGCTTTTTTATAACGATTGAGAGTAGAAGAACATCACTAGCTCCATGACATGCCCAATAGCTGGATTACAGTCTTGGGGCAACTTATCCGATGAGGCATTTAACCTGGATTTACCCTATATGCTTCCACTTACAACATACAAAATATGAGAAAAAATATAAAATGGGATAAAAACGAAGAAATCGAATTTTTTAGAAATTTTGTGGAAAGACTTTTAGTTAGTCCTTTAATTTTTCCCGCCAGCATGTATCTATCATTCTCTATTACTGATATATCAGGTGTATATTTTTTCTAAGCATACCCTCACCAATATCGCCATAAATCTATAACGAAACACCACATACAGATGGTCAACACGCTAAAACTTTTCTCGCCAAATTAGCTAACTAACAGTGCATACTTACCTTTTTGATAAATATAACTTTTATTTGAAGAAATAAATCGCTGTAAACTTAGTGTACTACGCTTTTTTATAACGATTGAGAGTAGAAGAACGTCACTAGTTACGTCTTGATTTAGTCATGCCCAATAGCTGAAATACAGTCACTGGGGCAACTTATCGGATGGGGCATTTAACTTGGATTTACCCCTATATGCTTCCAAATACAACATACAAAATATGAGAAAAAATATAAAATGGGGTAGAAACGAAAAATTAGAATTTTTTAGAAATTTTGTGGAAAGACTTTTAGTTAGTCCTTTAATTTTTCCCGCCAGCATGTATCTATCATTCTCTATTGCTGATATATCAGGTGTATGTTTTTTCTATGCGTACCCTCACCAATATCGCCATAAATCTATAACGAAACACCACATACAGATGGTCAACACGCTAAAACTTTTCTCGCCAAATTAGCTAACTAACAGTGCAAGTACCTTTGAAATTCGTTATATCGAATTCACGTTATGTCTCTTTTTCATGATCAGGTATGGTCGTACAAGCGTTGAAACAACCGCTTTTGTGAATAAATGAAAACAATAGCTATTAATGAGTAGTTTTCCATAATCCAAATTCCCAACACAACAATCGCTACATGGTATTTTCTTTCCATTTCGCTTTTTTAATCAATGACATGACATTTTCCCCGCAATTGAAAGCATAAGAAACTCTGCCACTTAAAAACTTCAATTATTGTGATCCGACACTTTTCAGCCAGTTCACAAAAAGCTACAACATTCCAATTTACATAAAACATTAAAATATCTAATGCAGTCAAATACCATTAAAACGAACATCACGGGACAGTAACAATATGTTCGTTGTAATGAAATATCATTATAACGGAATTAAATTTCATTTATAAATATTCTGCCGTCCAATATCTTTTGTTATAACGGAATTTTCGTTCGATGGATTTTGCTTTAACGAAGTTCGGCTGTGATTAAACAGTGTTTTAATTCATCAGATTCGGGAATTTATTTAATTTTTCACAATCACGATTTTTTAAATGTGTGTTTTAATTGTAAACATGACTTAATAGACGCTTACACAAATGCGACTTAATCCGGATTTGTTTCTTTCAGCGTCTTACATATCCAATAATTCACTCAACCTCGTAGAATATTAATCTTATAATACAACATGGCATTAGTGTAGCTTTAGCTTGTATAAATATATTAAAATATCCATTTATAGTTATTATACTATAATGTATTTATGTAACGCAACACTGGTTGTATTAGCATTGTATTAGCTTTAATGCTATCATAGTCTTTAATGAATAATTATGCACATTAATGCATTATCTCAATATATGTGACACGTTATCCACCACACGATTGGCTTGCAACGGAACATTGCGTGAAGATTTGCTTTCAGGTTCAACGTTGCAAGTAAATCTAAAATATAATGGAGGAACTGAACACAAATAATTTTTTTAAATACACAATTTCAGTAATAATTCGCCCGATAAGTTTATCTAGCTATCTGAATGTCTTGGATGCGTAAAATGTTGAGGAATTATTTTTTGAAATCAATTTTTTTATGACAAGATATTTTCCAATAATAATAAATTTATTTGCCTAAAATTATATTTATTTTTCTCTTTAAATTGAATTAGTTCAGTTACACTACAAATTATTATGCAAACTTTCTTAATTTGTCTCCTTTTTTTTCTCGCAAAAATGTTTCCCGCATTTCGAAGGATGTAAATAAGAAAAATAAATGCCTTAGTTTTTCGATTAAAAATATGCATTTTACCATTCTTGGTATCTATGGTACAAAAGACTCTTTTTTTTTTTTTTTTTGTTTCTTTAAAGCAATTTAGAAGATTCACAAAGCTCATTCGAATTAATGCGAATAGTCATATATTAATCCGATAAAAGTTTATAAAGATGCTGCGCAGGCCTCTTACTTAGGCTCACACAAAGCCTCTTTGTGTGACTTTGTGCTTCAAGTAACTAAGTACTAGCAGGATATGTATCTGCCATAAAAATATTTTTATAGACTATTTAACCCAACTAGCATAGTTTGTTGGCCTATCGTTAGGAGTTTGTGGAAATCGTTGGAAAATGGTACGACTGCGAATGGCAAAGTTGGGAAATGGTAGGTGCAGAGATCCCTATAATTTGGAGCGTAAGCAGTATTATGTGCAGTGAACTGTTGGACCATTGTTGGGCATTCGTTGACAAAACATTCGTTGGATTATGGTACGGCAAGGCGGGCATTCAGTAGCACCAACTTTTGAAAAATATTGGGTGGGCTCAAACTTTTTTGAGTAAAATAAGACATATAATTTTAAAACAGATGGCGAAATATGCAGGAAATTTGTTTTTGAGAGAAATTTAATTATACCTCCATTGAAGGGGCATTCAGTGTACCTGTTACTATTTTTCAAACAAAATTATTTTGAGAACGTCAATAAAACCAAATTTTATTTCCGCGATTACATAAATAAATAAATAGCGAATTAAATCAACTGAAATTGGGTGGGCGGAGAGATAAAATTATTGGGTGGGCTCGCGCCCCTCGTTCCTATGTAAGTCGGCGCCACTGGACATTTCTTACTGTGGGAAATGTGGAACGACAAATTGTCAACAAATACCCAACGTAGGCCCAACCAGTTTGTGCTACTTGGGAACAAAATCCTAATCATAGCATAAATGCATTTTAACGTTTAAAACATTATACAGCGATTTCTTACTTATACAACGCTTTCGGTTTACGTTAATTTCCAAAGGTACCAACAGCGCCTTATGGGAAATAATGTAAAACTTCCCTCCGATGCACCACAATATCTCTCGCTTATACGACGCTAAACCAAATTTACTCCCAATCCTTTTTGACTTTAGGGCCCCACCAGTGGCCGAGAGGTTCTGCTCTCGAAACTGGTAGACGGGAGGCGCTGGGTTCGATCCCAATCGCACCCGTCGGCTTAATCGTTCGGAGTTTTCGTGGTTTTCTTCAAACCTTGGTTTTCCAAGCGTAAATATGGGTTAGGTTCCCTTAGAAAGACCTCCACGGAGGGCACCCCCCCCCCTTAGGGCCTATATCTCTCGTGCTGATAATTGGCCGTCATAAACACAACCAACCACAACCTTTTTGACTTTCTCTTAACTTGTATTCGATTTAAGTTTCTTGTTAAATTTTAATCCTTATTCTTAATCTTGTTAAATTTGTGTTCATATCAGTTACAATCAAATTTTATTGTTTAAATAAATCGTTTTTATAAGAGAACCATTTCAAACTTTTAACCCTGCAACAATGTTGATTGTTATTACTTATGAGATAAAACTCATCTTCTTTAGTTTTATTGTGCAAATAATTTGACTTTGTATTCCTTTAGTTTGAATAAATTAACCCATTGTATTCAACAGTAAAAATTAGAACTTCATCAATAAATAAATTAAATGAAACACGTTTAATATATATGTAATCGAACTACGCGTTTAAATATCGAAATAATCATAATGAAAAAAAGTGCCATAAATAGTGAAATTTTTGGCAAAAAGTAATACCATTTTCAATAAATTTAAAATCTTTATTATTTGAATACAAAATTTCTTTTTTGTCTAAATCAGTGGTTCCCAACCACCGTAAACGGGAGCAATTTGACTTTTTAGGGTGGCATTTCCAAATTTGTTACTTTCCCATTCCAGTTTCTTTTGTCTTTTTTTGGAAAAGTAATGCTGTAGACTAAAAATAAATGGAATACAAGCAAAATTTAAAGAATCAGTTTCTTATTGAATTTTAAAAATGTTCTCGATCAAAAGTTTAAAACAGAGTTAACACCAGAATAATTATAAGAATAATATTTTCAAATATTTTGACATCTTTTTATAGTACTAAAAATTTTTATAATTTTTCTGGTGGTGGTTGTATTTTAGAATTTTTCGAAACGTTTTCAATTATTTTTTCAATGGGGTTTCTACATCTATGCGCACTGCTACGTGTCACACAAAGAATCTTTTATCAGTGAAACTACTTATTAGTATATGTAAATCTGACTGTCTTGAACATATTTAACCTAAAGAATATATGGAATATAAAAACGAGGTATAACCAACTTTATAAAATTTATAAATCTTAAATAGTATTAGAAAGGTAATGGGTAGATAGTATATATCTATGCAGGCACTCTACACATCCTGTTTCAAAATTAACAGTAAATAAATTTACATGATGGCATATTAGCCCAGTGGTAGAGGAGCAAACAAAGGCCCAATTCGGAAATAATTAGGGGAAAGCTGGAAATTGTTTTAATCCCTTCAGTTTATGTCTAGAATGAATATGCTATGTTTTCCCCCTCGTACTAGGTGAGCTTTAGGAATTATACATAGATTTATAGTAAAAAAAAAACGTTTTTTTTTTTTTTTTTTTTTTTTTTTTTTTTTTAATACCATAACACTATATTAATATTTGGAAATTTTTCCAGAGAGAGAGAAATGTTTCTCTCTGGAAAAATTTCCAAATATTAATATAGATTCATCGATGCTGGATTTAATTAAGTGTCTGTGTTTGCCCCATGTTGGTGGCTCACGGAAAATATTCCATCTTGTGCTGCGTTTGTAACCTTGCCAACTTGTAATAGTGAGAAGTTCCAGGCTGGGTATCGTTCCATGTGGTTTAGAGGTAGAACGTCAGTGCGCTATACTGATGACCCGGGTTCGATTCCCGGCATGGAATCTTTTCACTAAGTTGGTCTTTACGCCTTTTAAGCAAAAATAATTTGAAATTTGATTTTCAGTTGAAATACCATAACACTATCTCGAAATCACTACCTTTTTCAAAAACATTGTCAATACAAATGTTGTAGAGCTTAAAATTCTGAATAAAATGAGTACCTACACTTAATACTTTTGTTGAATATTAAGGTCACAATTCTACTTTAAAATTTTAGCACCGTGGTCAGAGGGTTGAACTCAGAATTAATTAGGAGAAAGCTGGGAATCGTTTTAATCCCTTCAGATTAGGTCTAAAATGAATAGTCTATGTTTTCCCCTTCGTACTAAGTGAGCGTTCGGAAATATGTACACATTTACATTCGTAAAACACATTTTTCTTTAATATGTTTAACAATATCTGAAATTGCGACTTTATTTTTGAACAAAAATATTAATGTGAGTATTCATTTTATTCAGAATTTTAATTTCTACAACATCTGTATTGGCAATTGATATAGTTAGCTGTTTTGAGATATTGTTAAAGTAATCTGGTCTCTCCGGACTTCAAGCTCTTGATTATCGATTAAAGCAAAATTTTGAAATTAGAATTGCGGCCTTAATTTTGAACAAAAATACTAATGTGGGTACTCATTTTATTCAGAATTTTAAGCTCTACAACATTTGTATTGACAATGTTTTTGATAAAATTAGCTATTTTGAGATATTGTTAAAAAAATTAAGGAAAAACATGTTTTTCGAATGTAAATATGTACATATTTCCTAACACTCACAGGGTTCGTACGGGTGCTTGAATTTCATGACTAAGAAATTCTTCGGTACCAGTATTTTCTTATGGAAAATCTCTCCTGAAATAAGGCGAAATTTCGTCCGATTACACTACATTTATTTTTCTTTTAAAAAAATTCTGATATTGGGCCTTGAAAATAACGGTATACGTACGAACCCTGCACTCACTTAGTACGAGGGGAAAAACATAGAATATTCATTTTAGGCCTAATCTGAAGGGATTAAAACTATTTCCAGTTTTCCCCTAATTAATTCTAAGTTCAACCCTCTGACCACGGGTCTAAAACTTTAAAGTAGAATTGTGACCTTAATATTCAACAAAAGTATTAAGTGTAGGTACTCATTTTATTCAGAATTTTAAGCTCTACAACATTTGTACTGACAATGTTTTTTAAAGAGTTAATGATTTCGAGATAGTGTTATAGTATTTTTTAAAAAAAAACGTGTTTTTTGACTATAAATCTATGCATAATTCTTAATGCTCATCTAGTACGAGGGGAAAAACGTAGCACATTCATTCTAGGCCAAACCTGAAGGGATTAAAACAATTTCCAGCTTTCCCCTAATTATTTCTGAATTCAATTCCCTAACCACTCGGCTATATGCATTAAAGAAAAATTGATATCAGGTAATATATGGAAAGCAATTAACAATATTGGAAAAGACAAAGCGGAGAAAATGTGCTGTGTTAGGTAATAATGGCTAATTAAAATTGATAAAGAGTGAGAATCTGGAAATGCTCCTTGTGTATTGCGTTTACTCATTTTCATAGAAAGAAAAATTAGTGACCAAAGCTTTTCCAGCAACTCTTAAAGTTACAAAAATGTATTATAAAATGTATGAATGTTATCCGTTTTAATGATAAATTTAAGTCTCTCTTCAAGATAGTTCATGAAAATAAAAATGCAGACAGTATAATAATTTTCTTTAACATTGAGGTAATTTTGGGAAAGTACAACAAAACTATTTTTGGCACAAAGCTTCATTAAATTTATAAAATTATGTTGAAAAGACATTTGTGACAAACAATTCCCCTCTTTGATAAGTAAAAAAAAAAAAAATGAAATGAAAAGTTATTGTTAAGGCTGTATTAACTTTCCATCGTTTGAATACAGTTCTCTTTTTAAATAATAAGAGACATATTTTGCAGTTTGAGGGAGGGGGGGGGGGGGGATAGTGATTTTACTGATGTTCCGGTAGGGTGTGACCAATAAAAGGTTGGTAAACACTGGTCTAAATGGTGGGCAATCTAAAAAAAAACATATATTATGTATAAAAATCTGTATTAAAAGTAAAAATCTGTATTAAGTATAAAAAATATTAGAGTATTCAATTAAAAATTCCTTTCACCCATGTTTAATACATGTTCCGCACACCAGTTTGTGTGTTTTGTAACCCAGAGGCCTGGGTGGTGTCCCCTGGAAATTGTAAAGAGTGTGTGCTACAGACTTCTTGGAGAAACAAACTTCGATAGAAAGCATTTCTATTATTTTTCTCTTTCTATATGTAATCCTGCCAGAAAATGATCAGCGCTTCACACTTAAAACCAAAGTAAATGTAGATTTTATAAATAAAAATTAGATAGGATAAGGTTCGAAACCTGTTCCGAAAGTGAAAGTATCCTAATTAAAAAAAAAATATACCTGTAGGCAAAATTGAACAAGTAAGAAAATGGCCTTTGTGGAAATTGACCTCAACTATTCGATGCCAAAAAAAGAAAAA
The DNA here is from genome assembly GCA_963932465.1 of Maratus speciosus. Lineage (NCBI taxonomy): Eukaryota > Metazoa > Arthropoda > Arachnida > Araneae > Salticidae > Maratus > Maratus speciosus. The sequence goes on along the minus strand of OZ010791.1, from coordinate 458,007,639 downwards.
AAAATCATTTAAAAATATGAAAGCGCTACCGTAGGATTAACATTGGCGAGTGGGTGTTTTCGTGTGAGTGAAGAAGCCTCTTGCTCTTTAGAGCCTGAAATGAATAATTTTTTCGGCAATTTATCTAAAGAAATGCGAACTCTTAAAAAAAAAAATCCATTTACGCTAATTTATTATTAAAAGTACGAAACCGTGTTTTTGTTTAGTTGATATATTCAAAATCGCAGCTTGGCAGCTGATGGGCGAGAACGCAAGCCATGGACACGCAAACTCGCTGTATTCATCACACAGAATCATCTAACAATGAGGATGGTATATGCGTATGGTATGCCTTCTGAATAACTCATTAGCTATACCATCAGTAGCTATAGCGCAGGGACGGCGAACCTATCGCATGCGTGCCAAACGTGGCCCGCGAAAGAATAATTTTGGCACGGTATTGCTTGTGGCTCTAAATCACTTTACGGTGATATTGCACAAAAGGTACGAACTTATGATGAAAATATGATTACTAAGGAAGATCTGATCTTGCCTAAATTCGATTAATTGGAAATTAAAGAATTTTAATTGAGGTTTTTTAAAATTCCGTAAATTACCGCATTTGTAAAAATACCAATGGTAAAATTGTACCAACTTGGAAATTAATTTCAAAGCTATTTAAAGCAAATGGCGTTTGCCCTTTTAATAATTTTTTCTTCAATTTATGTCCGCAAATTTATTATTTTCGCAAATCAATTATACAAAAATCAAATAAAAATCATTTGTCAGATAAATCTAGTTCAGTTTGCATTCAGTTGAAATTAACTAAGTATAAACCTTATATTAATATTTTTCATCCAAGATGCAATAACAAAATTAATCACATATTTTTTAAAAATAATTTCTAAAATATAATTGTTCTTACGATTATTATAGTGTAATACCTACACATACGTTACAAATGTTTTAAAAATTTTAATGTGCAACTTTTATTCATGATTTTTCAATCCATTAAACTTTTTCATTAGTTGGCACGTCAAGGTCATATAAAATATTTTTGGGGAAAAAATGGCACGGGGCTATAAAACGGTTCGCCAACACTGCTATAGCGTATACTCTCTGGTGTATAACCCTCTGCCTATAGCGTTTACCGGTATACCCTCTCCTTTTTATGACTACCTCACCCACTGCAAAATAATTAGTTTTTTTAGTACAAAAGGTATGTGAAATGCTTAGCCAGTTGTTTTATCACACAAGCATCTTTCTTGAAATGGCACCGATTCAAAGTTTTCAACTATAAATTCCGTTACTTAACGTTACACAGAATAGCAAGATATCAATATTCCTACGCATTTCACTAAAAAAATTCGTAACGATTAATTATTAAACAGATCGATTGATTGAAAAATTGCGAAGGTAGAGTTTCCACCGATTTTTAAAATGCTGTTCTGGAGAAAAAACTGCGCTTATACTTTTCGTAACAGATTTCACGCTATGGCGCGTTTTACTTCCTATAGCTCCAAAATTGTTTTTTCACTTTTGGTATCAATTTCTAACTGATAAAATATGATTTTCATGTGCGTATAGAATACTTTAAACTAAAAGAGAGAGAGAGAGAAAAAAAAAAAGAGAAAAAAGGGGAAAGAAATGAAATAAAATTAACTTTTCAAATTTGATTAAAATAGTTGCAAAATAAACACTTTAAGAACATATGCTGATAGTTATCAACAATATCTGTTAAACTCTTGCTATTGCACAAGATAAAAAAAAATAATAATAATAATAAAATAGCCTTACTTAAAGGAAACGTTGTCCCTATCCCTTCCCTCTCCCAAGAAAACATTTAAGTGCTTCCCTAGGCTTGATGCACCTAACTGAAGATAAAAAACAAGAAGAGCGTCTAAAACAGGGATGGCGAACCTTTTTGAGTATATGCGTGCCAAAAAATTCAAAATTATTATGTATCAGCATTCTAACGTGCCAGAAACATTTTTTAACTTAGATAAAATCCAACAATTAATTTTTATAGAAATTTTACTTAAATATTTTTACGCATACTAAATTTGATCCCTAACTTATTTATTATGCCGTATTTACTCAATAATAGACCCATGTCGCATCGAATTCCGTATTAATAATCTATGAGTTTTTCTTTCATTGTGTTCCGAATTCGATCATTTTTAGTTCTTCAGGTAGAAGCAGGTTGAATAGATGCATAATTATTTGCATTAACAGTTAAACTTCAATTTTCATTTTTCAAAATTAAAACCTAAATATAATAAAACCTAAAAAAACTTAAAACCATAAACCTAAATAAAATAAAACCAAAACCTACTCTAAAGTAGAAGCGTGTCAATTAGGTATATTACTATGCAAACTATCTCTTAAAATTCAATTTTCAAAAATGAACCTTTTGAAATTTGATAGAGAAACAAAACGATTTCGAAAACACTACAATGTTAAATGGTTTGGCGAAAAAATGATGCTACAGGGTGCTTTCATTTAAATCTATAATACCTTAATTCATTCAAAAAGTAACAGAGTATTTTAATGTAAATTGTATACCTGTTACACAAAACTATTTTTTGTAAAAAAAAACCTGAAATGAGTTGTTCTCCATAAACTGAATACAATCTATAATTTTTTACGTCTGCCAGAGAAGTTTTCTTACCTGCCAAGTTCGGCACGCGTGCCATAGGTTCGCCATCCCTGGTCTAACGAGAACGTTGATGCTTTGTTAGAGCAAGACGGGAAAAATATTGTTTATACTAATGCACACACACAAAAAAAATATTGCACCGAATAAAGTTATTGATTAAAATATAGTGCTGTTAATCATGAGTAACAGACAAATGTTTTGCTCCATCTGATGAAAGAAGTTGTAGATTAATTCCTGCCAGAACTATAATAGAGATTTTTTTTTTTTTTTTAAGTGTTATCCAAGAACTAAAAGTTATTGCCATCGAATTCTTCATTTACCCTTCAATTTAAGAAATGTTAATTATAATATTAGGAATGATAAAATTTGAGATTGAAATAAGCAAAATATTATAATCTTTTGTATGGAGCATTTATATTTTTAAATTTCCGATTGAAATGTATAAATTAAAAATCATGAATCACTCAAATAATTTTTCTACATCTCATTATAAAACCAGTCAATAGTAATAATAATATAATCAACAAAATCGAATTAGATTTTTTGTTTTTCTTAACTTCGAAATACATTTTTTTTTTCAATTAAATGTTTATTATATGAAGAAAGTTTGTTTTTAATATCAGTTGATAATATACATGCATAGATATAATAATACTAATTTAAAAGAAATACATTAAAATATTTTAGTTCCGTAGCTATACCAAATATCCGTTATAATTTAAAAGATAGAAAACCGTTGAATTTGTTTCTCTAGCTGTCAAAAGATGGCAGCACATGTCACGATATTAATGGCTTAAAGATAAATCTTCTGCTAGCAAGATATGATCTACTTGTTTGAACTCCATAATAAAATAAAATTTATTTCCGTATATATGACATAATAAAATAAAAGCAAACAAATAAACATGATAAAATATTGTTACGAAATGCGTCATAAGAAAGGAAACAAATTTTAATACAGATACGCTTAAAAAGGAATAAAAATCTTTTACTGTTATAAAAATGTATAGAATAATTTATATTTAGAGAAAGAATATTGAATTATTATTTCGATTTATATTCAAGTACTGTGGAAACAAATAGGCTTAATTAGCTGCTAAACCCAGTAATAAAAAACAATGTTGAATCTTTTCTTTTCTCAGTACAGTGTACATGAAACCGGGTGGTATATTAAATTTTGCTCCTTGAAAAGCTGTCGGTTTTACTTTCAGTGGTGTTTTACTTTTCTCATATAGAAGAATTCGCATTTATTCATTTACAACACCGTACATTTATTCATAAATTCGCGCATGGCTGGACTAAGAACATTTTGTCGCCCGTGCGAGCATTCATCTGGGTGCTCCCTCACACTCTTTCTAACAAAGAAAAAAAAAAAAATGCTGGCCTTATCTTCGCAATTCTTTCAATCTATACTACTAAAATAAAGTTTAGCTCTCTGTGTGTTTGTGTCTGTCTGCGATGTCTAGCGAAATCTACCGCACGTATAAAGCTGAAAATTTAGGCAGTAGCCCAAAGATGCACCTGAGACTCAGAATTTTCCCTTTTTGTTAATTAGTATAGATACTAATTAAAAATCACAACTATGTCTCATCAAAAATACGTCTTTTTTTCTGTTGCTTGCGGTTGGTGGTTGCATAAAGTTATCTCAGAAGTAATTAAATAAACCGCAGTAAATTGTAATTCGACCGTTTAATGTGTCAATACACTGTTAAAAATTTTGCAGCATTCTGGCAGGTCATTCGACTGTTTTTTGAAAAAACGGTTTCATTACCATAATTTAACTATATTCTGACCATAAAATGGCCAATAATATGGTCAGAATAGTGTAAAATTACGGTTGTGTAACCGTTTTCGGAAAAAACGGTCAAATGACCTGCCAGAATGCTGCAAATTTTTAACAGTGTAGTTATTGTTTTTTTTTTGTTGTTTGTTTGTTTTGTTTTGTTTTGTTTTTAATTAAATATCAATATTTTAGCACGAAAATTATATACATGATTCCAAAACATTATATTCACAATTCGTAAAAATTTCAAAGAATTTAGATGACATGAAATATATTTTTTTAAATGTTAAATAAAAAGTTAGACCGCTGATTAGTGACACTTTTATAACTGGAAATTTGCAACAGTCATTGCACTGTTATGTGTTGCTTTGCGACTTTTTCTGTGCAAATTTTGATTTGTCTACAGCATTTATTGTATTACTTTCTTTTATTACTTTTATACGTTAATTTCAATGTTTTTAGAACGTAGATCAATTAGGTCTGTTATAAGTTATCAGCGCGATATTCTTTAAGTTTTAATAAAAACCTTTGTTTTTAATAGCCTTTTAAAACCCTTGTTTCTAACAAATTTTTCATATTTTAGCTAGGGTTTTTGTATACACGAAAATATGCATTAATTTATTTTCAAATAAATTTGGTTGAATATTCCGGTGCCAGTGTGACATTTAGAGATTAAAATTAAGTGGGAAGAAATTTACCCTTCAGAGCTCAAAGGGTTAAATAGTGATGTTATGACTATTTCCGAATAGTAATTTCAGCAAATTTCTTAATTTAGGTTCCGGGCTCAGGTACCTGGCCAAATTTTTGGCCAAGGGCTCCAATAATCTTAATTAGTCCTTTGTTGAAGAGTACTTGCATCTCCCCTCTCCCTTCATCGATTTTTACTTAACTGAGCCTTATCTTAATAACTCTACTCCTATTACTCCTATTTCTTCGAAACTAATTCCAAATTACATTAACGTCTTAACTATCACCTCTCGAAATATTAAAGTTAATTTTTGAGTAGTTGGTTGTGGTTACCACTATTTCCGAATGGTAGTTTGAGCAAATTTCATAAATTAGGTTCCTCGCTCAGGTATACCAGACCAAATTTTTGAGGAAGACTTCGGTAGTCTTAATTAGTTACTTGTCGACGAGCACTTGTATCTACCCTCCCCTCCCTCTTCATCGATTTTTACTTAACTGAGCCCTGTCTTAATAATTAACTCCTATTACTCATTCCCAGTGATGTAAAATACCCAGGTATTTATTTTTAAGGGTAAATACCCATTTTGGGTATTTACCTGGGTGTTTATTCTTCAATTAATTATAGTTGTGAAAAAAAAAACTTACAATGCCATTAGTTACGATGGATTATTAAAAAAGAATGAAAAATTTAGAGCTTTAGACTTCTTACAACTCTTAAACTTTAAGAAAATTCAACATTTTACATTTAAACAAAATGTCTTTTTTCAATTAAAATGAAGAGTGTAAAAAAAATAATGTACTTATTCGAAAGAATTTTATTAAAAATATAAACTTAATTAAATTTGTGTAACAGGTGCACGTTATATGTGCAATACCGCTTCAGCTAATGTATTTATACTACATATGTTACTATAATAGTTACCATGGTAATATATTACGGTGGTAGTGCTCCAATAAAGTGGTCACATTCCCTAATTTTTTTTCACATGACTTTTCTTTTGCTGGTACACTCTTTTTCTCTGCAGATAACTATATCCGTCTTAGATGAGTGCTAATTTCTTACGATGGATGCATGTACGATATGCATATTTGACGGTTTTAAAGTGCAATCGGACAAAGGAAAATATGATTGAGAAAATGATCCCATGCATTTTACTCATCAAATTTTCCCGGAAAACAACTAAAATAGACATCCAACTGGAAATCATATATTCTTTCATGCTATATTTAAAAAAAAGCTTAAAGTTCATCTTCATAATGAAATTGTACAAAACTCTGAAATTTTCAATACAAACACAATAATTTTTACAACATATATGGCTTTGTCATTAAATTTTGCTTTAGGAAATTAAACAGAAAGCCATTTAGTCAAGTAGTTTAGTAATTATGAAGAGTTAAAATTTGGAATGCCTAATGTTAAATTCATTTTTAATTATTAAAAAAAAGAATGCAATGCGAGTAGATTTTTAAACGTAATTCCAGAACTACTTTGCAGAATACGCTATAATTTTGTAGTTCACAATATTTGAACGCTTTAAAAATCTATTTTGTTAAAAATATTTATAGATTAAAATTAGGTACAAATTATTCATAGGTATTTAGCCGAATAGTTTCCCATTTGGTATTTTAAGGTAAAATTTGCAGAAAAAGGCCAAATATGATGTCAATATTAAGTACTCGTATTGAAAATTTCAGAGTTTGGCACAATTTTAGTGTGACCCTATATATTGTTGGAAACATAATTTGAAAAAGTCATGATTTGCAGTCGAATGGCTATTTCGGATTTTTTCTCTGGCAATTTGGACATTAAAATGCTTCTTGTTTTTTTGGTGAACTGTACCATAGCTCCTTGTATCACTAGAGTTAAAATATCTAATGCAATATGGAGAAAATAAATGATTTTTTTTCCTGAATCCGTTTTCTTTTCTTTTCTTCGCAATATAGGAAGTTAGTTATATAGATGATAAATTACGGCGCTAAGTTTTTCATATATTAAATTAATCTGATATTAATTTGAGTCAAAGGATTCAATTAATTCTACAATTGGTTTAAAAACCGAGATTTTGTTTTTTTCTAAACGGTTAATGCGTCTTATTGGTTCTTTTGTGCACATTAATGTACCTCAGCATTCCTACTCACAGTGTTGATTTCAGGGGGTGGCCCGGGGGGGACATTCCCCCCCGGAGCAATGAGATGTCCCCCCCCCGGAAGATTTGAGATTTTGCGTTTTAAATGGTCAAAAATTGCAATTTCCCCCCCGGAACTCTATAGTGTCCCCCCCCGGAGCTTCAGAAATCCCTCCCGGAGAAAAGTGTCTGAATTCAACACTGCCTACTCATTTCTCCATACGGCTGATGGTATAGTCTAGTTTTTTCGACTACTGTTGGAGCATGAACACTAGCCACCATTTCTCTCTATTTGGAGTAAATTTCTGTTTCCCTTTACAAAGTACAACAAATATTAATATGATGCACGCCCTCCTTATATTACATACTACAGCTATGAGAACGGAAAGATAACTTTCTTCGGCTTGCGGCTTTTTTTTTTTTTTTTTTTTTGTGACTGACAAAGAAAGATTTTTGGAACACGTTGCATTATCTTCTTGTGTATTGCGTATTTAAGAAGTGTATTTCTTGGATATTATGAGACAAAAATGTAGAAGGTTTTTTTCACGTTACAAAAATATTTAGAAAAACAATCTCATTTAAAAACAAACTTTAAAATAGATTGAGCGTTAAATGTTTAAGATAGTGCAAATAACTTCCCCGTATACCTACCCGATAGGTATTTACCCTTCCCACATCACTGCTCATACCTCTTCAAAACTATTTCCAAATTACATTAATATCTTAATTATTACCTCTCAAAGTCTTAACGTTAATTTTTGAGTAGCTTTTACCACTATTTTCGAATAGTAATTTCAGAAAATTTCTTAAATTATGTTCCTACCTCAGGTATCAGCCCATATTTTTGACCAAGGACTCTAGTTACCTTAATTAGTCATTTGTCGAAGGGGACTTGTATCTCTTTTCCCCAACCTCCCCCTTCATCGATTTTTGCTTAACTGAGTCCTATCTTAATAATTAACTCATATTATTCATATCTCTTCGAAACTAATTCCAAATTACATTAATATCTTAATTATCAGCTCTCACAATCTTAAAGTTAATTTATGAGTAGTGGTTAACACTATTTCCGAATAGCAATTTCAGCACATTTCTTAAAATAGGTTCCTGGCTCAGGCACCAGTCCAAATTTTGACCAAGGACTCCAGTAGTCTTAATTAGTTATTTGACGAACTGCTATTAGTTATTTGAGAACTTGCATCTCCCCTGATAACGCTCTTCATTGTTTTTTTTTCCTTAACTCATCTCTATCTTAATAACTTAACTTCTATTACTCACATCTCTTCAAAACTAATTCCAAATTACATTAATATCTTAATTATCACCTTTCACTGTCTTAGGAGTAGAGTGGTTTTTCTCGAACGAACTTTTCTATAATTTGCCACACCATTGCCATCTGGTGGTCCACAGACCAGCAGCGTTCTCGATATCTGCTTTTGTTTTGCTCGAGGTCTCTTTAGATTTCCAAAAGAAATAGAAAAAAAATAAATTTAAGTAAACTGAGTATCTCGCACTACAGAAAAACAATTTCAAATTAGGATATTAGTCTTGGCTTTATTATTCTTATTTTTATTCCTATTCTTATTCTTCTTCTTATTATGATTATTATTATCGTAGATTGTTAGATTTAAAAAAAATCCAATTCATTCCGGTTATTCATTCCGGTTTGATTATACGTAATGCTACGAATATACGGAATTTTCTTTTATAATGTTAAATGTAATAAAAACTAATACAAATTATCTTCTAGTTACTTAATAACAACGTAAAATTAAATTGATGGAATGAATTTTAATTAATTCTATTTCAAAAACATAAGTGTACTGGTATGTTTCATCATTTTTAACTCTGTATTACCGTTTGGTAAATAAATAATACAAATTGAATTTTTTTTCAATCGAGTGAAAAATTGTCCATGCCGGAAGTCCAAAAAGAACAGCTAACTTAAATTGCCAATGCTCTGCCCATGAAGGTATTCTAATACCATGGCTCTGCCTATGATCTGTTGAGCCATATCACATGGCAAACCAGACGTTATTATCAAAAGTTTGCTGAGTGAATTGTGCCGGGACCGTGAGAATTAAGACCTGGTGTCGTCTAAATAATTCAGTTTATAGAATATCGAGAAGTTAGTATGAGAAAGTTTTCCTTTTTGTTTGATAAGTTAAATAGAGAACTTGCAATGTTTTCTAACAAGGAACGAATGTATCATATTGGTTACAAGCTGTTTAACCCGTTCTGTGCACGGGAGTTCATGAATTTAATTCTAAAACCAAAATTAAAAATAACTATTCGATTTAGTAAAATATTTTTCTACTACTGTGCCTTTTTCTTAATGAAAATTAATATATAATGTTACTATGGCAGCAGTCAATAAAACGACATCTTTGGAATAAGGGAATAAATAGAATAAAAAGTTTTGTTGATGTTTGTGATAAAATGCGTTTCTTTATTTTTAAAAATTTGTAATAATTAAACGCAATTAAATAATTTCTAATTATTTGCATGCGAGGTTAAAGAGTTATCGTAATACTCGCTAAAGCTTCTTATTATTGCAGAGTAGCGTACTTAATATGTATATCTCTAATTATTTGCATGTGAGGTAAAAGAATTATCGTAGTATCCGCTACAGCTTTTTAATATTGCAGCGTGGCGTACGTAATATGCAATGCGTCTTGAAATAGAAAAGTAACATTTGCGGCAATAATTTTATTGTGGATTTTTAATTTTTGGCAACTGCTATAACGAAAAATGGTTAAATTTGTGGTTTTTTATTACCGTATATACTCGCGTATAAGTCGACCTCCTAACTTTTTACTTCAATTTTGCACAAAATCAAATCAAAGATTTCACTTGCCAATGCGAAAAGGTAATAAAAAAAAAAAAAAAAAAAATCATTGAAAGATTTTTAAATGCTAAATTATTATTATTTGTATATTTTATGTATTATTTTTTTATTCATACACATAAAAAGCTATAATTTTCCAATATTCGAAGTTTTTGGTTTTACTTTTTTTAAATGACTCGCGTATAAGTCGACCCCCCAAATTTGCTTACCGAAAACTGTCAGAAATTCCTCGACTTATACGCGAGTATATACGCTAATTAAAAATGAACTATGAGTTATTTCGATTCGCGATTACTTTAGTTGCCTCGGCCGTGTTTTAATGCACATATACGTAACATCTCAGAATTCTCGCTTCCAAACTGCGGATTTGTATAGAATTACAGACAGAAAAATTTTCATTTTTATATATTAGATAATGCAAGTTATGCCAGGGTGCGACTCCTGGTGTGGATGCTTCTTCACTCAGTTGGAAAATTTTCAAGTCGTATACTGGTAATAATGTACGCTAAAAATAAAATAAAATAGTAGTAACTTTTTGAAGAGAACAATAGTAATCGTTGTCCGCAGAACATTCTGACTTAAAAAAAAGTGGTTATCACTCGAACTTATAAAAGTGGTTACCACTTGAAAAAGTTTTAGAAACACTGACCTATTGAAATCTGATATTTGAAAAATAAATTTCTCGTGTTTTAAGGGAACAATGGAAAAGTCTAGTCTTTCCCATAGGATATCTTGGATATTTTTTTAAATATTTCATTGCACTGGAACATCATTCAGCTTCTGCTATAGATATTGATGTGATTAGTAAAATATTAATATATTCCGAAACTTTTAGCCCCCCGTACGGTATGCTATTTCTTTCTCCCAGCTTATTTTGTGACATCTCCAAAAAATAACGTTACCTTACAGAAGCTAGCCGTAAAACAAAGCAGTACGATTAAAGTCAATAGCAATTTTTTAAACTTCTAAGCATCACACATTTTCAATTTTTATACCGTCGTATTGGGAAAAAAAGTACTTTTAAATGCAATTTGTTTGAAAACTGCATCTCCATTTGTTTTTGAAATATTAATTTTTTTTTGTAGTTTTTAGAGTCATTTGCTTGATATTAGCAACGGAAGTATTCCATTTCTGTAGAAAGCAAAGGAAAAATAGTTGTAAAATATTAATTATATATTTTTGTTGCCATTTTTTTCATAACAGCCGAAAAAAAATGTAATAAAAATACGTGCTATATTGAAAAAAATATAAACGAATGATTGCTGTTAAAACAGGGAGCTATTATAAACTATATTTAATTTTAAGTATCTATATTAATGTTACAAACAAATGAAGGCCTATGAATCATTAAGACAGCCGTTTTTTTTTGTTTTGTTTGTTTGTTGTTTTGTTGTTGTTGTTGTTGTTGTTTTGGGGGGGGGGGGGGAGGGTCGAGTTCCTTTAACGACGGCATCTTTTTGCTGCATTTGTGTAATATTTCGCGATAGTGACGTCCTATGCATACTTTACTGTAGGTGTGTAAGAGTGGATCGGATGTGGAATTCTTAAGTGGATGTAAATGACGTCATTTTACATACAATAAAAGCGTGTGTTGTAAGTCTTAAAATTGTAATGTGTTTTGCACTATTTTTATATACATATATATTTTGTTTTTCATCGGGAGCGACACTAAATTCTGAAAAAGCAGAATTCCTGTTTTCTAGTTTTATGTTTTTATTTCTTTTGTAAATTTTTAAAAGGGCTTTAATTAAATATCATTGGTAATAATTCTGACGAGCATTTAATTATCCATTCAAAAACAGTTAGTTTAACCTTTTGAATAAATAACTGATAAAGCTAAAAATGAATAGTTGTTAGAAAACTAAAAGACAGTTTTTTTTCTATTATGTAATATGGTTCCGTCATGGTATTTACATTTTCAACAAACCCAAATTTTCTCAAAAATAACTTTTAAAAAAGGACAAAGTCTTATACAAACCTTCATATATTAACTATATGTAAACCCTGACTGTTTTTGAAATGCAGATATCTTAAACAAGATAGTCGGGGAAGAAATTTTCTAAATTAAAAAATGCCTCTAACGGATAATGAATTTTCAAGTTTAATCTACACTAAAAAAAAAAATTACGTTTGGTTAACGTATTGAACAAATTGAATATCAATTTTTGGCTTGGTAAATAATCTACATATATATTTTTTAATAATGTATTTCAAAGCATTTCCGTTATGTTTATCTGTTTTGTAAAAATTCTTAAAGTGATTCAATTAAGAATTCTTGGAAATGTAATTCTAATTAATAATTCGTCCTTCGTCCGAAAAAAAAAAACGAAAAAAAAAAACCACACACACAAATAAATAAAAATATTACTAATTTAAACTTTTGCATAAATAACTTATAAAGGTTGTCAGTGAATGATTGTTATAAAGCTGAAGTGTAGATTTTTTTTTTTAATTCTCAAATCTCCCTGCATTTTGATATTTACATTTTCGACAAACTCAAGTTTTCACAAAAATAATAAGAAGGACAAAGTCTTTTGCAAACATTCATATATTAAATGAGTGCTGCCAAATGCCGATATCCTAACAAGCGAGTGGGGGGTGGGGTAGGGAATTTTCTAAATTAAAAAATGCCTGTAACAGATAATAAATGTTTTAAGTTACTTTTGTGCTGTAAAGATATAACCATCTTACGTGCTTAAAAAAACTGAATTTAAATATTTCGCTTTGCGAATAACATTTTTCTAAAAATTAAAAAAAAATTATTTGTCTGTCATATACTAATGTCAAATAGTTTTTATTTTCTTTACAAAAAATAATACTAGCCTGCAAAATTTGGGTTTTGTTATGTTTTGTGGCTTTTGATAATTGATTCTTGTGTATTTTGTAGCGCTGAATCCGAACATGTGCTTCATTTTTAACCATCACGTCAGGTTTTCTTCTGCAAGCCGTAAATTTCAAAGTTAAAAAGCAAAAAAAAAAAAAATAGCAAACATCTCATACTATTAAATAGATATACTGATTGTGTTTTTTTGCTTTCAACCCTTTAAGCGTCCGGCCTATTTTTACTTTATGTTTACTGATTCATAAAATAATACCTGTGAAAACTATTTGTATTGGTATTTGTTTATGATTGATTACCTTACATATTTAATTATCATATGCACTGAAAAAAAAAAAAAAAAAAAAAAAAAAACATTAATATTAGTTTTGTATTAAATTAGCCGTTGATTTCAAAGATTACGTGACGGAAAACCCGGTTAGGACGCTTAAAGGGTTTTAATAATTGATGCCTATGTTTCTTGTAGAGGTGAATCCGAAAATGACCTTCATTTTTTACCATCACGTCAGGATTTTTCGAAAATTGCAAATTTTTAAAAAGTCGAATTATTGCGAAAATCTAATACTATAAAATAGAAGTTTTTTTTTCTAAGAATTTATTCATCTTTTGGCTTATACTATGCATTTTTACAACTAAACATGTAAAATATTGGGTATTCAAAGTCTTTATAATTTTATTCCATGGGGGAGAGTTTCTTTGAACAGCTCATGCTCTGCCTCGCGCGCTTTTCCTTTTTTATTCACTATGGGTTTCATTTCGGTGTTCTCTTTTATTTTGGCGGTTGGTAAGGTTGGAAATTTATCACAGATGTATTTAAAACAGTTGCCTTCTTTTGGTAAGGCTTTGACAAATTGTTTTCACAAAATTTCGCTATTTTATTTACTTTTTAACCTTGAAATTTACGATTTGCGAAAAATCCTGACACGAAGGTTAAAACGGAAGGTCATTTTCGGATTCAGCGCTAAAAAATAAGTAAAAATCAATTATCAAAAGTTAAAAAAACACAACCACCACATTTATTTTATAGTATCAAGTTTTCGCTATTTTTTTATTTTTATTTTTTAAATTTAAGATTTGCGAAAAATCCTGAAGAGGTGGTTAAAAATAAAGGTCATTTTCGGATTCAGCGCTAAAAATACATAAGAATCAATTATCAAAAGTTAAAAAATACAACTATCGCAAGCATGTGTAATTAGCTTTAAAATTGACAAATTACGCTATTCACTTTGCTCTCAAATAATCCCTTTATAGATTAATCCTTAAAAGAAAGATGATATGTAAACACTTTGTCAAAAAATAATTTAAGCTTTCAAAATAATTTAAGTTTTCAATCTGAATAAATGGTATGTTTGCATGTACGCTCATTTCCGCTCATAATGTATTCTAGAAAAGCTTCGACATTCTTTACATTTAAACTAAATAAATATCTTTCTCGAATATCTTGTCATGATAAGCGTAGCAAAAATATTAATATTTCTTTTCTGAGAAAATGACATTGAGCGTCACCGTTAAACAGTATATTCCCTCTTTGAAACAAAATTAATATTTAATGATCCATCATAAATGTTTGTTTCATGAGACGACATGAATTTTTTTCTATGCATTCAGATATGATACGTTTAAAAATCTCTTCCGTTGGAATTTTATGATACCGTAAAGAATGGAAAAGGCTTTAAATTATTAAATGTTGATTGGAATGAATAACGACAACTCTAAGTTTAGCATCTTAATCAGCGTGCATAAGTAGACGGGATTGAAAGAAGTAAAAAATCAGAACTTTTATAATTTTGTAAATGATTTCTTAAATAAGTAAATAAATAAATAAAATATAAGCAATCATTTTAATAAGAACTCTTTAAATAAGCAATTTCAGTAATGAAACATAATAAAAAGTATAAATAAATTTATAAATTACAACGACTTCGATTTTTTTTCTAAGTTCAACTACGTTGCAAAGTCATATAGATCAATCATTATTATTATTATTACCAACTATTATTATTATTATTATTATTATTATTATTATTATTATTAATTCGAATTGCCGACAGTTGCTGAAAAAATGTCGTGACACTTACGAAAGCTCTTCCCAAAAACATACATATATATACATAGATACATGATAAACCTAAAGCTGCCCTTTTGTACGTTGTTTTTCTAGCGCGACAAAATATATTTTCTGATATTAATTTGCATCTAACTCAAATATTAAAAGTGAAAACGTACAATTTGCAGTTGATTGTGATTGAGGCCTTCAGAAGCCTGGGCCCGGCAATTGTGCGGTTCTTCACCACACATCAATTAAAAACTAGTAATTAACCAAATAAGTTAAAGCGTCTTCCCAATGTGACTTCTTTTTTTTTCTAACCGCTTGCCAGATCCCTGGAGACGGGTCGAAATCGCCTGAATGCCACATGGTGGTAGTCTGCTGGAGAAGCACTTATGCCATTTTAATGGCAGCTTTGTTTTATTTTCTTTTGGTTCTATGTTGGCCGGTTACTTATAGTGGATTTGCTTGTTTAATTTTACGCTACCTACACAACATGCCGAGCATCCGAAGAGCACCTCTCGCGACTCGAGTTGGTCTCTTAATTTAGAACCTTGATCATGTTAGCAATATTTAATATTTACTAATCAATATTATTCGCGTGAGCACCTTTATCCTCAATTACACTGTTATAATTGTAACAACAATAATATAGGTAAGTTAAAATTGCTTACCTTTTTCTAAGATATGCATTTATTTTCTGGTTTTCAGTATCTTCTATATTTTGGCAATCAGCATCCATATTTAACATGTTTTGAAATCAGAACCGTGTTTAAAACATAATTAATTGTGTAAAATATTTGATTATGTGTAACTTCATTTTTGATGAACATCACTTGAAGAAAAGAAAGAACATTTATTAATTTCTATTAAACAGGAGCAGCGAAAAAAGCTGCATGTCTCTTATTGATACTTATTAGAACAACCACTAAAAGCGTAATACGCACATAAAAAGATCGTATATTTTCAAACAGGAAGTAGAAAACAATTTAGGGAAATTTATTACGTGTAATATTAAAGTTATTAATAAGAAAATGTTCAAAATTTTATAAGTGTCTCTATTTGAATGTTTATATGTCCTTGAAACAATCAACAGTGATTAGACATAAGAGAGATAAATAAACATCTTACTTCTTGATTCGTCTGTCAAACGTGATTGACTTTCTTGATTTATTTTGGCACATGAAAGAACTCTATTGCAATAATTGTTATTTATCTTCATTTGGAGATTAATTTTCTTGATATATTACAACAGATCAGGTCATGTGATTTTCACCTGACTAGGCACCTCCAGAGGTATAATTCATAGGGAACTTTGAGGACTTTGCGCCTACGACGGATTTTACATGCACCAGGCGCCATTAGCTTACATGGCCCAATGTGACAACTTAGTTCCCCGCTGCAAGCTGTTGCAAGTTCTTATCAAAAGGAAAACTCAGGCGAAAAAGTCATTTGCTAGAGATTTGAGATTGGCTCTACACTCCTTATGGCCATGTAAGTTTTAAAATAATAATAGCACTTGGGGCTTCCTAGGGGCCCACGACTATAATTGTATCATTGAACTGCCCTAATAAAGTAGTTTTAAGCTGCAACGAGGTCCAGAGTCAAGTTATTTTAATGCATCTAATCTTCCACATAAAGCCAATTTATGATGTGATGTCAAATGTTTCACACACACATATATATATGCATATGTATAAATAAATAAAGATTTTAACTGTTATTATGTACATTAAAAAGTGTTGCATTTAAGTATATCTGATGGATGTAGTCACGTAAGTAGATAAGTAGAGAAGCGTTACATGTAAATATGCAAAAAATACATTAAGTATGGAATTTACATCACGGAGGTTATTTAAAAATTATAAGTATTTTTTAAATCTTAACTAGGGTGACGCATAGATAAAATTTGCCAATAGAGCAACCATTTTCCTTATTTTATTTTTTACCAATAAACTGATCTCATTTTTCTTTTCAGTTTATATTTCTCATTAATGACATTAATGTCCCATTAATGTTGACATTAATTGTCATTAATGTCCCATTCATTATTTTGTCATTTGGAAGCATCCAATTGATTTATTGATTTTTGACACAAAGTTTTCTCTAATGTTATATAATCACCGCGAAGAATCGTGGTAAAGAAGTTTTAAGTTGTATAATCACGGGCTTTTGGTTTTCGGGAAATGTGACTTTATGCATATTCAGTGACGAGGTCATGCACTGTCAGTTACTCATATGAAAAGATATGTGCTACTTACACTTCTCTATAATTAGAGGGCACGTGATCTTATAAAATTTTGCTATTCTACTAGAAAGAAAGAGGCTAATATGGCACAAGTGATGAAGAAAACTTTTTATTTAAAAGAAAGCTAGGTATTAGTAGTTTTTGGTTAAAATTCTCGTTCTCACCTTAACAAACAAATGGATTCTTCGTCTAAAATTGTTTGACACACTTTGACTAACGGCGATCAGAATGGAATAAGTTCAGAGTTTTGCGTAAATCCGTTCCTATTTGAAAAAAATATATATTTATATATAAAATAATTGCCTATTCGGGTACGGTGTGCACCATGAAACTTGGCGAATGGAATTTATTTAACAACGTTAACAAAAAACAGCTAAAAAAGTTGTGAATATTTTTCCAGTGCCACAAAAATCCGGCACTTTTTACAAATTTTATGGTGCAAACCACACTCTAATACGACAATTTGTTAATCTTTTATTAATTTTTAAAATGTGAATGGATTTATGGGACATCCTGTATATTGGATAAGGCACTGTCGCTTGTTCGTTTTGTAGATGGTTCAAATGCCAGGTAAATTCAAAAGTCAAATCTAGAAATTAAATGCACTGACTTTCACTTACGATATGTTTACTCGTGTATGTTAGAGCCTACGCTTAGTCAAGGAAGACGCAGGTAAGCTAATGTGAAATCAATGGTAGCTTTTTTTTTAAATTTCTCCTTTGCATTTTAATCTTTTTAAATGATTATTTTTGCATATGATATGTGAGGTAGATTTCTAACAGGGCGATCTTGCGATTTTTGCAATTTTTGGTACTTTTCTTCCTTTTTTTTCTTTCTTTCTTTCTTTCTTTTTTTTTTTTTTTTTTTTTTTGTTTCTTTTGAGTAAACTTTTAGTTTCGGAATCAAAATTGAAAATGTCTTCAGAAAAAAAAAATGAAATGAAATAAAATGAAATAAAAAAGAACTGAAAAAAAAGTTAAACGATACCTGGTTAGATATAGACCTCAGATATGTTATGCGAAAAGAATAATTTAAATTGAAATGAAAAAAGAAATTTGAAGAAACGCTGCCTTTGATTTAATATTAGCTTTCTAGACTAGAGAAGGCTCTTACGGTGTCGAAGAAAAAGTCGTATAAATAAGAAATAAATAAAGTAAATCCCCAATTATATATTAATCCCCAATTATATATTGACTTCATGCATGCATCATTATGCATTGCATCTATTGAATTTTTTTTTTTATATTATTGATAAGATACAGTCGTGATGGAGGAAAAACCAATCTCACGCTATTTTATCAACAAATTACCGCAATGAGTGGTGAGAGGCACCATTCGAATAAGAATTGTGAAATTTTCGAATTATTGATTGTCTACGTATTAAATAATTGTATGAACTTTAATTTTCCCCATTTCATTGCACCCATTTTTGACTCTATGTTACACAAGAAAATGCGTTAGGGATTTATCAATAAATTCAGAAAAATAAAATTAAGATCTCACGGCGATGAAAATTTGTGTAATTAGTTTAAATATAAAATAAATTAATTTTATATAAAATAAAATTTTCCAACTCTTCTGAATTTCTTTTTCAAATTCCTTTGTAAAATTTGCCATAATGTTTATAAAAATTATAACGAAAGACTATTCCTTTTCCCTTAGATCGCTGAAAATTAAAATTTCGCCATTTTTCAAAAACTAATGATATGAATGAACTGTAAATTCGCATGGCCATGGTTTTCATGACACTCATTCTTTTTATATAAAAATTAATGTAAATCATAATTCATAATATTTTTTATGAATTTATTAATAATTTTTATAATTAAAAATATATTGTTTAATAAAAAAATTGTTTAGCAATTATCTAACATTAATTGGTATTATAAAACAACCTTTAGCTTATTACAGTTTCATTTCCAACCACAGATATTATTTCAACAGATTTCCAAAAATTTTCAACGACAAAATGTTTTGGATTTTGCCTGAGAGTGAACATAGATATACAGTAGAACCTCTTTTATAAGAAAATATTTTAACCAAAACTCTCGGTTAACCGAAACCCATTTTTAAAGCACTCATTTTTTTTACTATCACATTCCCTGTGTGCAAAATACATTTTGATTTTTCTAACTATCATATTTTTTGTATCCAAGCAGTCCTTTCCAAACTACGAGTACACATAAATATTTTCGATTCCCTTTCTTAGAGTTCCTTTGAATTTAACATGAGCTCCCTTAAGCTGCGGAGTGATACGAAGAAAACGAACAAATTAGAAATTCTGAAGCTTTTGAATGTTTTTCAAAAGACTTGACATGGCTGGAGCAGCAGAAAGACTGTGATACTGGTGAACTAATATCATAAAAAAAAAACAAAACTCCCTGATAGAGCTTCAAAGCAAAGGCAATCGAAACTACGACAAACAAAACATTTTTTCAAACCCTTTTAATATATGTAAAAGGTACTTAATTTCAAAATTAAAATTCAGGTAATTTATTCTTGTTTCTATTTTGCTATTGCTTTATTTTTATTAAGCACTTGTTACCATAATAAGAAATATTGCATGTATTTCGCCTTAATCTTAAAATTGAAGAATTCTCAATTATCCGAAAATTTCGATTTTCCGAAAAAGGGTCTATCCCAATTACTTCGGATAATCGAGGTTCTACTGTATATTCTTATTACGAGAGCCATTGCTTTTAGAAGATAAGGAGAGATAGACACTGGTTTCATCTGTTCTGTACCATAAAAAGATGAAACGATTAAATTATTTCCTAATTTATTGCTCTGATAAGGCTTATTCCATATGCATAATCTCTTTACCATCAGACGAGCCGATTCTATGATCCTGAACATAACTTAGGTGGTACTTCTTAACCATTTAAGACCGGAAGTTTTTGCGTACAAATTCAAAGTTTTGGTGGTTTCCTCTAATTAATAGGATCGTATTTGATTGAAAAACTGTTTAAAAAAATACCCGATGTCAGGTTATGCCCAGGGAGGATCCACACAATTCTGTGGTTGCAGGGCCGACTTTAAATCGCACAAAAAGAAGAAAATGTTTTTTCTTTTTCTTTAAGATCACCTACACAATTGTGTAGATCAGGTCTTAACCATTCCATTCGCGATGAGAATTGTTACACTTCTGTTAATCCTTCGACATTAATTTTTTCAACTAGTAATTTCTGTCCTTCTTCAATCACTGAAAATTTGAGATTAGATAAAACGAAAATTTCTATATTTATATACCAGCATTCAAATATATATTCATGCAACCTAAATGACACGTACGTGGTAAGCGTCTTAGACAAGTCAGTATTGATTCTGTTTGTACGAGTATGCTGTGACGAGAAATGATATGTAGCGTTTACTCATGTCAATTTTTGTCCTTTTTCAAAAACAACTTTCATTTAACTATCAAATTTTCCATACAGTTAGTTTATGCTGTGATTAGGCAAGCAAAATAAATAAAAATAAATAAATTGTATGTTTAAACTTTATTAACAAATAAATTATTAATGTTTTGTTCAAATTTCAAACTAATTTTGCTTAATCAAACATCTCATTTGCAGCGAGGAATGTTTAAGAACTGTTTGAAAATTATTTTCCTCATATTCTTCTGATTAAAGGTATTTAATCACAAGGAATGAATATTCAGTAATGAAGGCGGAAGAATTTCTCGCATATCTTATCTTCTATAATTAGTATACCTATATCACCAAAAACTAAGCTTTTGCAGAATGATTAAAATTTTCAGCTGTGTAAACCATATCTAAATTACTTTATTTACACTAAAAGTGCTTTAAATGAGCTTTTCTTACACACACACATATATATACGTATAAAAGTAAATTAGGCAAAACAAAGTAATATTCAAACAGTTTTTACAAAATAACAGGGGGTGATAATATTCATCAACTTCAACAATTTAATGTATAGGAAACGAGGGTCGCAACTCACATATTCAATCAAAAGTATACTCCAAGCAGAATTCGGATTATCGTTAATAAATGAAGATTTTGCCAATACTGAAGTTATGTAAAAAATATTGTTAACTATGTTGAAAATATCGTCACATTATCATTCATCGCTGTTAAAGTTGCAGTGTAAATAAAAAAAAAAAAAAAAAAAAAAAAAAAAAAATCTAACTGAGTTTAAAGTTTTTGCCCTTTGCAGATATCTCCGTTTCGGGGTTCAACTTTTACGAATCATACCACCATAATTTTGGGGCTTATATTATCGGATCAATTGTATGACATTCTCAAAGATTTAAACATTATAAAAATAACAATAACAATATATTTTGCCCTTTCTTGTCCCATCAACAAGCATTATTTAACTTCGTTTTAGGTTTATACTTAATAAATTTCTAAAAATAGAGTATGGCCTACAACACAGGGTCATATGACATTATCACGAGACACTTAAGCATTTGTATTTCTACGGCATTGAACAAAAGCATTTGTATTAGAATAAAGATTTTAAGCAACGGAAAATGCATAGCAGTGTTAAGGTATTCAATTTTAGAAACAAAATAAATTATTTAGTTCGGTACACGGATATAAAATACTATACATAATATTATACATAAAATGAATAAATTTTACAAGAAATTTTGAATCAATTCTTTAAGTGCATTTTCGCAATTAAAAATTTTCAAGTAATGCATATTGCAAGCCGAAGGCAAAAAAAAAAAAAAAAAAAAAAAAAAAAAAAAAAAAGCAATGCAGATGCCCAATATCTTTCATTATAAGTAAGTGTGATGTCATTCTATTTTTAATTTTTTATTCTTTTATTTTCCAGTTATAAAGGGGTAGTCTTAAGGAAGCTGTGTGTTAACTTTATTCGGATAACGTCAAACTTTTTGTTACATTGGTAATTTATAAGTAACGTACTCATCATACTAAAAAGAGTTTTATCTTTCTATCAATAAAGCTTTATATCCCATTTCTTGAATGCAATGAGATTGACATTTATGGCAGTTAACATATTCAGCCTGCTGGTCATGAAATATTGCGTGAGATCGTATATAAGTAACCTTCAATATGCTTGTTTTTTGCCCTAATTCAGGACTGAAATAGTCGTTTCATCTCAAAGCAAGTTTATGTACAAATAATAAAATTTTAATTGAATAACCACATTACTGAACATTTTGAACAGTAAGATAATATTTTTCCTATCTTCCCTTTTTCTCTACAGATAATAGTAATGATAGCAATAGTTATGATAATATAGTTTCATTGAAATATTTAAATAAAAAAATAATGCAATTTAACAAATTACAACGATCATTTGGAAAATTATTTTTTGAAAGACTAAAATTTAAGACATAAAAAATCGCACGGAGTTGATCATACAATTACGTAAGCCATGAATTAAACACTAATAGTGTTATTACACGTAAAAATTGCAAGCTACAAAAATCGTCCGTGACTCCTCAGATTTCCTGAAACTTACGTATTATCCACCTGAAACTTGCGTATTATCCAAGCATTTCATTGGCTGTTCGGGAAAAGGCTTTTCCATCGTAGAAATCTGACGACCCATTTTAAATGAAATTTCATTCTTAAACTTATAAACATCCCACGATATTACTTTTTACACCGTCGTATAGAGAAAAAAATGTACTTTTAAATGCAATTTATTTGAAAGCTGTATCTCAATTTGTTTCTGAGTTATTAATTTTTTTTATAGTTTTTATTACTTTTTTGTCACAGTGGCAACAGAAGTATCCATCTCTGTTGAAAGTAAAGAGAAATACAGATTACTGTATAGACCAATCAGAAAACGAATAAAATGCGGATTCAACCAATAAAAAGCTTCAGATATGCTTTTGATTTCCTACCCTGACGAGGACAATAACCATTTTTCCAAATGGTTAAAAATAACAGATATCATTAATCAATGAACCAACTGTTTATGAAGTAAGGACGATAACTTCTCCTAATAACACAACCCTTCCTTCTGAAGTCACTGTGACATCCAAGTGGTCACAGTCTCAACGGTAGCTAAAAGGTGACCTTTTTTATTTCATCACTTTATAACTCTTGTGTTACCGCCACTTCGCGACTTCACTGTATATTCAAGGTGACGATTTTCAATTTGAGGCATTTGCATCACGTTAAAAAACGGGACATTTGAACTTCACAGCGGCGTGTGTCTGTGTACAACTTATCTTACACATCACGTGACGACAATGTGAACAGTAAGAGTTGCATTTGGGTCATGGTATGCTCACAATTTAGTCACATTCGAGAAACGGCGTTATTAGGCTCAACCAGAAAGAATAAACGAAAGGAAATTAACTGGTTTCATTCACATAACAGTATTGTTAGTTTTTAAATCCCGATCATGGAAAGAATTGTTGTATCATAGTTGTATTATAGAGAAGATGATATTACTGATTCATTTCTGGATACTAACAATCTCAAGTAAAAATTAAATTTTGCCAACTTTTAAGCCAGACTAACTTAATAAATAGTAGGGGAGCTAGGGGAGGAATGGGACAAGGGATGGATGGGACATTCTCAATATTTCAGGCGATAAACATTTATTTTAAATTGCTTCCTATCTCCATATAAGGCTCTACCACAGTGTGCTTCAGAACTAAAAGTAGGGCCACATTGCTGTTTTCATTTTCCTTCAAAGTTGCATTTTCTGAAATTTCTGCTTAAAAGTAACTTTTTTTTACATTTGAAGATGTGAAATATCTTATACAATATAAAAAATTAAGCTATGTTGTAGTTATTTATTTTAAGGTTCAATATCGATAATTAAAATGAATGAATAGTAACCATTGTGGCAAAATAATTTTTGAGGCAAAATTGCTAAGAAGGGAATATATGCACCATGGGGATGATTGGGACATTTCAAATGGGGATGAATGGGACATTCTCATTCATCCCTAGAGATGTTGAAAATTTTATTTATTAACTAAATAGTATTATATAGTTTGATAAATTAATAATTTACGTTAATTAATAGTATTCAATAGCATTATATGAGTTGTTATTGTTTAAAATTTCTGAGTGTTATTTATTGTATTGTAATAATTAGTAATGGATTATCAAAAAATTCGTACTAAAACTTAATCAAAATAGATAAAATTGTTAAAAATAGTATATGTTTATTAATCAAATGGGGATTTGAATATTGAATTTTGAAATGTTGCACAAATGAATCCCCACCCCTAACACATTGGTCGATCGGAAAGTCGTGTCCTGTTGGGAAAATCAATTCGTACCGGAAAATTCTATCATTTAATAATATGACATTGATTCCGATATCTAATGTCTAATAATTACCGGGCAGTTTTTTCCGGTACAAATTGATTTTCCCAACACGACACGACTTTCCGATCGACCCAATAATTTCCGTTCTGCATGGTTCTAAGATACATTTAATTAATATTAATTAATAAGTTATGATTGAAAATTATTAGCTATGCCATATTTAAAAGACATTTTGCACTTTCATTTCAAATCTAAAATGCCTCATAAGTGGGAAAAAAGAACAGATTGATAGCCGAAGTCTGAATTAAAAATTAAAACTGCAATAAAAGAAGTTATTTAAAAAAAAACATATCGATTCGTGCTGTAAAATCATATATTACAAATATAATTACATATAAGGTTATAATTATAAATTTTAAATTGGTAAAATTGAATACAGGGAGGAAAATCTTTGTGTCCCATCCATCCCTATTAGTGTCCCAATCATCCCTGCTGTGGGGATGATTGGAACAGGGAGGAACGTTTTTTTGATTTCATAATATTTTTGTGAATAAATCATAATCTAGAATAAATATTGTTCATATATGTTGTCAAATACCTAATGTATGAAATGTGATATATAATATTGATAATAACTTAAATAAATAAAAAAAAAATATTTTTGTGAAAATGTCCCATTCATCCCCCAACTCCCGTATTTCATTCACAATTATGAAAAATGAACACACTAGTCAATATTACTTTTATTTTTTGCGAAAGGGTTGTCATAGTTATTATATGAATTAAAAGTTGCTTTATGTAAATATGCATGTTAGAATATGGATGGAAATATATGAGAGTTGGAAGTCAGATTTGTGTATGGAAGGCAAAGTAAAGAAAGAACATATGTAAGCATAGCTGACAAACCTTTCGACTTATGGGTGCCGCTATTTCCTAATCGTAACCTTCGTCATAATTTAATAGTAAATTCCTATCATTAAATAAACCGAATGTTTCTGTTCGTAAATAGTGAAGTTCAAAAATAGGAAGGTTCGGCAGCTAAAATGTAAACATAAAGGTGATATTTTAAGCATAAAGTATTCGGCATGAATATAATTTTTTTAAAGAAAATTAAAAGATATTTATGTATTGCAATCACTCTGGCTCACATCTAAAACCTGGCGCCAAGACAGTTTTTTATTACTGTTATATTTATTTTACATTCTACTATTTATTTTTATTTCTTTTGGGCATTATTTCGAATATAAAAACTCGTGAAATAAATATTAATTCATGAATTAAAATTTTATACTAATTTTTGTTTTAAAGAAGGTAATTTTATTTATTTATTGACTTCATCTCAGGCAAAAGCAATTTACTGACTTCATCACAGACAAAAACAATCTTTAAAAATTTTCTGTTCATTTTACTTCTTTAATTTCTTTATATATATATTTTTTAATTTCTATTATTGATTTTAAAAACTTGTTTAAGCAAAACTTATAAATAAAAATTCGTTGAAGATAGGAGAAAAGAAAATATTTAAAATTAGTTTTACAACTGAATATATAAAAATTCCATAATCTTCTTTTTACGAAAAAATACGTAATATAGTAATTTAGATTAGAGCAAAGAGCTAGTTAGAGGAAAAAATTAAATCACAAAAGAATATGCATTAATAAGTAACTGACTCTAGAAACAAAGAAAAAATGTTTTAATTTTAAAGCATTTTTTGAATGAAGTGCATCAAGACAAATTGTAATACTTTTAAAAGAAAAAAAATATTCTAGATGTTATATTTTTAAAAACTCTTATTAAATTTATATTTGTTCTGAAGTGATTTCATCGTTTTTTATGAATAGAGTCTACATTTAAAGGGATATTTTTTGTAATGCATTTAATGTATAAAAGTTTTAAAGCATATTTCGTTTAGTATTTACCATTAACCATTTACGATTAATACTTTTGAGAAATATTTTTAATTTTTTAATATTTCTAAGATTATTAAGTTTTTTTTTAAAGATGTCCTTATGTATGTCCATTAGTAAGAAAATAAATTGGGGAATTGATTAAAAATACATTAATTTATTAAGAAAAAAATCATGCTTATTAAGCATTTTTGTAAATATGGCAACTTTATATTTAAGCCTTTAATTAATGCATTACTGCAAATATTTATAATTTTTTATCACCGAAGTCAATTGTCTTTCTCTTTTTCAAAAACGGTACATATTAATTTGGCATTCGATATTTTAATGATATTAAAATAACATCAATAATAAAATGAAAACAATTTAATGTTATCGTAGAATGTTGATGAGAAACAAAATGGAGGACGAGCGTTTGAAATTTGATAAATTATCTAAATAAATAAATAATAATAAACATGTTTTAAAATTATTTTTAAATAATCGAAAATTGTTAATTTACATTACAGTTTTGGAATACGCTTTATTTGAAAGGGATTTTTTGGTTCTATTCCATGAAATAAAGATAGAAATTACGTGTTACATACACTATCTGGCCAATGATGACTGACCGGTCACTTGCAATTTTAGACGTTTTATTAAATATTTAGAAAAATACATGATGAATTATCCAGAAACTCCAGGTGTGTACACATAATAGTATAGGTCATATATTTCCACGAAGATTTTTTTTCGCGAAACTCCATAGGGGACCTCCAACAAATTGAAAAAGAACAAATATCTTTTAGATAACCCTGTAAACACTAATGTAGCAAAGGCGTTCAGATTGTAGAACATGATTAAAGAGGCTTATTGTAATAAACTGTGTTCATCTGTATGAGGATAGCATGCATACTAGAAGAGCAGATTTTTATTAATGGTATTTATTGTACGCTCTATTATTTATTTTTATTTGTTATGTGTATTATTTTAAATCAAAAAGCTAGTGAAATAAATGTTAACTCATGGGTTGAAAAAAAAATGTTTCAAAAAATTTCTGCAATTTTTATTTTAAAGTTATATAATTTATTTATTAATTTCATAACAGGCAAGGACGATCTTTATAAGCTTTCTGTTCACTTTATTTATTTACTTTCTTTGCCTCCCACTCTTTCCCCCTAATTTCAATGATTGCTTTTGAAAACTTACAGTTTAAACAATAACTTAAACACAAATTATTCGTTAAAGACAAGAGAAAAAAAATAGCAAATATTTCAAATAAGTTTTAAGAGGAATATCTAAAAATCCGTAGTTTTCTTTTTATGAAAAAATACACAATCTCTTAATTTAGATTGCAGCATATAGTTAAGGGAAAGAAATCACAAAAGAATATGAATTAATAAATAACTGACTCCCGAAACAAAGCAATTTTTTAAATTTTAAAGCATTTTTTCATGAACGCAATTTATAATGCTCTTTTTAAAGAAAAAAAAAGTATAAAGATGGTAAATTTTTAAAAACTCTTATTAAATTTATATTTGTCCTGAAGTCATTTCATATTTATTTATCAACAGAGTCTACATTTAAAGTAACATTTTTTTGTATTGCATTCAATGCAATACAAAAAAAATGTTCCTTTGTTGTCTTTGAAGTCTTTTTCATTTATTCTTTAGACTGAGCTGTTTACAATTAATATTTTTGAGTAATATGTTTAATTATTTAAATACGTCCAAGATAATGGCAATTTTTTAATGTAAAGATCTATCTTTTAAAAAGTGCATTAGTGACAAAATAAATTAGGGAACTGATGAAAATACATTTATTAAGGAAATTTTATGTTTATTTAAGATGTTTGTAAATAAGCCAATTTATATTTTATATTTTAATTAATGCATTACGGCAAACATTTATGTGTTTTTTGTCTCCAAAATCAGATGACAATGTTATTTTTTTTCAATTATGAATGCGAAAGTTTATTGCGATTTGATTTATTGATAATTATGAATGACATGTTTATATTTTGTTACTGATATATTTTTTTACATGAAAGCTCAACACAGATGACAGAATTTCAACGAACGTTACATTAAGATTATTGTATTTATTTTTTAATTTAAAGTAACTAAATTTGCTTAATGATTATATATGTATATATATATATATATATATATATATATATATATATATATATATATATATATATATATATATATATATATATATATATAATCCTTAAATAAGAGATCATGTAATTTTTACTAAACGAATTGTAAATTATTTTTTTATTTCAAAAATATATATTAATACATATATATTGCTAAATTTTGTCATTCCAGGCTTAATGCCGACAAAATTGGATAAAATAACGTATCTTCAATATGAATTAACCAAGAAGCACCTCTGACGATTCTGCGGGTTATTCATAGTTTCTTATTTTACATACTGATTTCCTATGTTAATATCCTACGTTGTTCATCTTTAGAATTTTACCATTTGTTCATATATTTGTGATTTCATCATCTTTATTATATATATGTATATAATAAATTTGAAATCACAAATATATGAATAAATTGGTAAAGTTCTAAAGATGAATTAGAAATGAAACATAGGAAACCCGCATGTAAAATAAGAAACTATGAATAAGCCACAGAATCTTCAGAGGACACTTGTGAGTTCATTCATAGAAGATGCGTTACTTCATCCAATTTTGTCGGCATTAAGCCTAAAATGAGAAAATTTAGTTCCTTATAATGCAAAAATAACAGAAAATAGATAAAAAAAAAAAAAAAAAATCCAAGAGATCTAAAAAAGATACACCTCACACAGGATATTAAAAATTAATAGAGCAAAATACCTAAATTACATACTAGGAAGCATAACTGCAGCATGTCTGGATGGTAAAACAGAGTTAGGACTATTTTAACATGTGGACCTATAGTTGATTATCTGACTGAAACCCATAACTTTGCTGCCATCTGGTGTGATAAAGGAAAAAATGTAAATTGGAACTGGATTATTAACAATAATGTTTGGAGCTGCCATCTTTATCGCCCCCCCCCCCAAAAAAAAAAGAATGAAATTGATTGAAGAAATAAAGAAATAACTTAGATTAACATTTAGTTAAAGTAGAATGAAAAAATAGAAATAAACTTGATAATTAATGAGTAAATACAAAAATAAAATAAAGAATAGGAATAAATTAATAAAAAATAAAATAAAGAATTATATAAAAATAAATAAATAGAAGGGCAATTGATTAAATTAACTAATTTAAAGACCAAATATTATAATATAAAAAAATGAGAATATAAATAACATTTAAAAAACAGTGAGGAATATTTTGAGATAGTAAAATATAGCCTTGTATTATGTAACTAAATGTGAAAATTTAAAAAACAATGAGGAATATTGAGATAGTGAAATATATCCTTGTATTATGAAGCAATATGTGAAAATTGTTGAGAAATTTATAATGTTAAATGCATGGCACTCCGTGTTTTTTTATTTAACTTTTTTTAAAAATATATATCCATACAATATATAAGCATATATACATACACATATACAGGCTCACACATATATAAACATATAAGGTTTTAAACTTTTTTTCGAATTCCCGACTTTAACCCTTCGTAATGGTATATATATATATATATATATATATATATATATATATATATATATATATTAGGTAGCTTTCTTTACAAAAAGCTACCTATTGCAGCCGTTCAGAGGAAAGCGATTTCAAAAAATTTTGGTATATTTTCATCGATCATGACCCCCAGACCCCGAAACCACCCTCCGTTCAAAATTGATATATATATATATATATATATATTAATATATATATATATATATATCTGACCTATGTCACACTGTAACTCTCGTATTTATGAACCGATTTGGATGTAATTCGGTGTGTACATAGTACATACCAATGTCTCGACCGAGTTTGTTGGCCAGCTTCATCCGCCATTTTGTTTCAAAATGGCGGCCATTTAAAGATTTAAAAAAAATTTAAAATTTGAAATGTGGTACCAAAAATTTGAAAATGGAAAAATATTTTTTTCTTATGTATTTGACCTTTATACAAAGACTCCGTAGCAGTTTTTGTTTCGTCTATATCTTAAAAAATGGCTGAGTTATAGCATTTTGAATTTCTAGCGAAGCTGACATTTTGAAACGTCCTGAATTTTGTCACGCGATAAAAGGCTTATTTATGAACCGATTTGGATGTAACTTCGTTTATACATAGTACAGACCAATGTCTCGACCGAGTTCGTTGGCCAGCTTCATCCGCCATTTTGTTTTAAAATGGCGGCCATTTAAAATTTTAAGAAAAATTTAAATTTGAAATGTGGTACCAAAAAATTTAAAATTGAAAAAATATTTTTTTCTTATGTGTTTGACCTCGATAAAAAGATTCGGGAGCAGTTTTTGTTTCGTCTATATCTTAAAAAATGGCTGAGTTATAACATTTTGAATTTCTAGTGTGGCTGACATTTTGAAACGCCCTGATTTTTGCCACGTGATAACAGACATATTTATGAACCGATTTGGGTGTACCTTGGTGTGTACATAGTACATACAAATAACTCAACCGAGTTCGTTGGCCAGCTTCATCCGCCATCTTGTTTCAAAATGGCGGCCATTTAAAAAAATTTTTTAAAAATTAAATTTAAAATGAGATACCAAAAAATTAGAAAATGAAAAAGAGTTTTTTTTGTATGTGTTTGACCTTAATACAAAGATTCCGGAACAGGTTTTGTTTCGTCTATATCTAAAAAAATGGCTGAGTTATAACATTTTGAATTTCTATTGTGGCTGACATTTTAAAACGACCTGATATTTGTCACGCGATAACAGGCGTATTTATGAACCGATTTGAATGTAACTTGGTCTGTACATAGTACATACCAATGTCTCGACCGAGTTCGTTGGCCAGCTTCATTCGCCATCTTGTTTCAAAAGGGTTGCCATTTTAGGTAGTTTTCTTTACAAAAAGCTACCTATTGCAGCCGTTCGGAGGAAAGCGATTTCAAAAAATTTTGGTATATTTTCATCGATCATTACCCCCAGACCCCGAAACCACACCCTCCGTTCAAAATTTATATATATATATATATATATATATATATATATATATATATATATATATATATCAATATATATATAACCAATAATTAAACATAACCTACCACCATCAAAAACCGTAATATTATGAATTAAAGCTGTAAGTATATTAAAAAAAAGATTAAATTATTTATAAGAATTATTATGGAAGAAAAATAAGAAAGTGGACACCGACAAATAATGGAAATGCTTATATATTGAATTACGTTTTCAAGGGCACAGAATTCAATGATATAAGCAAAATGGTTGTTTTCTGTGGGAAAAATAAGCTAAAGCTAAAAGTTATTTTCCCCTGTGCCCAAACAACCATTAAAATCAAGTGAATTGATTAAAAATGAAAACAGAATAGAAACAAATAATATGAAATGGAAAAAACAATAAAACCTATTTAAATATTTATAGGATATAAAAAGAAATAATAAACACCATACCGATTAATATTTTAGAATAAATCCACGCGCACATGGCACCCATATCGTAAAGATTAAGGTTAATAAAACAGTTAAGAAATCACAGTAATTGATACCATAGGATGCAGTTAATACATATTCAAATAAATGTTAAATAACTTTTAATATAATATAAAATAATATAAATAGAAAGTAATTACATAATTAAAATGCACTATTAAATTAATTAAAAACCGTTAAACAATATCGTCAAAATTTAGCTAAAAATTCCCCCTGGTGTAGTAAATTATAACTGAAATGTAGCTGGAATAAGTAAATCTAGAACTTATCGAAAAAAAAAACACAAATTGTGGTGCTGCCATCTAGTATTACTTTTATGATTTAATTGTCAAAAGACTTGCTTCAGTTGTAAGCAATTGAATGTAACAATTGTTTTATTAACAGCAAAACCAAACATATCCTTATATATAGATAATTATAAACTGAATATAAACCACACAATGTATTTAAAAAAAAAACTATTGTTAATAAAATTTAAAAAGCATACAAAATATTCTATTAGCAAATTTATTTAAACTACACTAAGAATTTAAATAATTCTAGAACATCGATAATATATAGCATATAGCTATATGCTATAAAACAAAATAAATTCATTAATAATTAATATAAATAATTATTAAAAATATAAAAATCTTTAATAAAAACTATTATATATAAGATAATTATAAAATGAACAGGAAATAAAAAACATATGGTAGTATAAAGAAGGTGAACTGATACTTAAATTCCAATTACCTAAAAAGCACAAATATAGTGTGTGGATTATTTTATACATCCATAAAAATCCTAAAAGTATGAATGTGGGACATTCAAAAACAATAAACCGATAATAAATTATATAACACTAAGTGAAAATAAATAAATATTAAAATATTAATAAGAATAGAGGAATAATAATAAATATAATTACCCAATTTTAATCCATACAGTATAACTTTATTTATATTAAATATACTTATATGTATATTAATCACTATAAAAATGGCATACTATTAGTAATTAATATGATATTGTCCTTATTAAATTAAAATTTATAACAAATGATTGTAAATAAGATTAAACAATAATAAAGCTAATAATTAATGAAATTCACCAATTACATATAAAATATCAAATCAACATCCTTATAAAATACGTATCAAAAATATAGTAATAATACAAAAGCCCCATTTTTTTATATAAATTAACCATTACGTATTATCCAGACAACACCACCCTCCTCCGTACTCTAACATCTACCCACCCATCCAACCTATAATAATTTTTTTATGTTATTTTACAATTTTTATTTTTTTATAGAGATTTTTTTATTTTATAATTTTTTTGTAATTTTGTTTACGCATGTGTTAATTTGTTTTAAAAGATCATGTAAGAAAAATACTAATTGTATATTAATGAATATATGAATTTTTTTGGAAAACCATGATTTAATGCATCATAAATTAGTTTTTTAATATTATTGTTAATTAGAGGAGAAGAACATAAACATTTTATTCTATATAAATGATTAAGTATTATATTTCGAAATACAGAATGATGTAGACAAGATTTATATATATATATATCTGACCTATGTCACACTGTAGCTCTCGTATTTATGAACCGATTTGGATGTAATTCGGTGTGTACATAGTACATACCAATGTCTCTACCGAGTTCGTTGGCCAGCTTCATCCGCCATTTTGTTTAAAAATGGCGGCCATTTAAAATTTTAAGAAAAATTTAAATTTGAAATGTGGTACCAAAAAATTGAAAATTGAAAAAATATTTTTTTCTTATGTGTTTGACCTAGATAAAAAGATTTGGGAGCAGTTTTTGTTTCGTCTATACCTTAAAAAATGGCTGAGTTATAGCATTTTGAATTTCCAGTGTGGCTGGCATTTTGAAACGCCCAGATTTTTGCCACGTGATAACAGACGTATTTATGAACCGATTTGGATGTACCTTGGTGTGTACATAGTACATACAAATAACTCAACAGAGTTCGTTGGCCAGCTTCATCCGCTATCTTGTTTCAAAATGGCGGCCATTTAAAAAAATTTAAAAAAAATTAAATTTAAAATGAGATACCAAAAAATTGGAAAATGAAAAAGAGTTTTTTCGTATGTGTTTGACCTTAATACAAAGATTCCGGAACAGGTTTTGTTTCGTCTATATGTAAAAAAATGGCTGAGTTATAACATTTTGAATTTCTATTGTGGCTGACATTTTAAAACGACCTGATTTTTGTCACGCGATAACAGGCGTATTTATGAACCGATTTGAATGTAACTTGGTCTGTACATAGTACATACCAATGTCTCGACCGAGTTCGTTGGCCAGCTTCATTCGCCATCTTGTTTCAAAAGGGTTGCCATTTTAAAAAAATGTAATTTAAAATTTAAAATGAGGTATTAAAAAATTGGAAAATGAAAAAGATTTTTTTTATGTGTTTGGCCTTGATACAAAGATTCTGGAGCAGTTTTTGTTTCTGAAAAGTTGTTCTTTTGTTTATATCTTAAAAAGTGGTTGAATTATAGCACTTTGAATTTCTATCATGGCTAACACTTTGAAACGATCTTGTATTTGTCTCGCGATACCACAAGTATTCGCCTATTTCGATGGAAGAAGGCATGTGGATAGTATACATCAATATCTCGACCAAGTTCGTTGTCCAGCTTCATCAGCCATCTTTTTTCAAAATGGCGGCCATTAAATTAAAATATATATATATTTAAAGTGAGGTGCAAAAAAATTAGAAATTGAAAAAGGTTTCTTTCTTAAGTATTTGTCCTTGATATAAGGATTCAGGATCATTTTTTGTTTGTCTTTATCTTAAAAAATGGCTCAGATATAGCAGTTTCAATTTCTAACGTGGGTGACATTTTGAAAAATCTGATTTTTTGCCTGCGACAGCACTCGTATATATCAACCGATTCCGATGTGAGTGAGCATGTGCACAGCAATTACTAAAGTCTCGACCAAGTTCACTGGTTAGCCTCATCCACTATGTTGTCTTAAAATGGCAGGCATTTTAAGAAATCGCCGAATTTGGCAGCCAAATATAAGTTACTTTAAATAAAAGCAGCTTGGATAAAGCTGACTAATTTCGCGAAATTCTCATTCATAATGATTTAGTATTGATAAAAATTAGTATTGAATCCCCTACATTCGGTTTCCACTTAATTGAGCTTCGTGTGTTTGAATAATATAAGTTGGCTTTTTAAAAATAAGGATTATGAAAGCTACCTCTTCCTCCCGGCACTGGCCGGAAGGACTTTTTTAACAGTGTATAATGTATGGGAAAAACATACACACACACATACATTTTTTTATTATATATAAATCTGCATATACATATAATATATATATATATATATATATATACATATATATAATTTTTTGTTGTGTATGTTTTTATAATTTTTTCAGCAATCCACAACCCACCCTCCATAATAGTGTTTTCTATTTTTTAGTTTTTTTTTAATATACATATTATATGCCTATACTGGTAAAAAAGTAAAAAAAAAATAGAAAAATGAATATTAAGATTTGAGCCATGCAGATATAAAAGAGATGGGATAATTATAAGACAGTGCTAATTGCTTTAATTTAAAAATGTTAGACTGTAAGAATTGGGAGGAACATAAACGTTTGATACGAAGACAATTATTAAGAGGCTACTTCAGTCAAACGAAAAGACTCGTTTGCCAATGTTAATCCTATGGATGAAATTTATAAAGATATCTCGATCGCATTTCAATATTTTTTAATGATTTCTTTTGCATTGAATAGTTGAGATCGATCTGTACAAAGGCCGCTGTTTTCTTTTTCGATTCTGTTTACGGATATTTCTTATGAGGACACTTTCATTTTCGGAACCGGCTTCGAAAGTAAAAGCATTCTCATAATAATATCTGCAATCAAAATCGAAAAAGTAAAAAACGGCCTGCATACAGATCGATCTCAACTATTCAATGCAAAAGAAATCATCTAAAAACATTGAAATGCGACCGAGATATCTTTATAAATTTCTTCCATAGGATTAGCATTAGCGAATGCGTCTTTTCATTTGACTGAAGTAGTCTCTTAAGTAGAATATTTCTATATACTGAAATATGTAAGCAGGAATTGAAGTTCGTAAAATTAATTACATTAAATGAAAATTCATTGCGTTTATCATAAATATTGAATGTTAGGGTGTTATTAGGAAGAATATTAATTTTAACTTCCATAAAATTGATACTAGAATTATGTGGAAAAGTAGTACTAAGTTCTAGATTAGAAGGGTACTTTACAAGAAGAGATGTAGAATTATTATCTTTAACAGAAAGAATAATTATATCATCTATGTATCTGTATAGCAATATATTATTGTTAATAAATTTACGTTCATAAGAGTAAAGATATAAATCAGATAACATACTTGATGAAGCAGCTCCTTGAGGCATGCCCTGTATTTGAATAAAAAACACATTGTCTTGCAAAATTAAATGATGAAATAGTAGAAAGTTAGTCAAAGATGTGAAGTAGTTAGTATCAATGTTATCAGGTAAATTTAATAAAGGAAAATATTCTATAAATAATGTATTGATAATAGAATGTAAGTCTTTGAGAATGATATTATTAAATAGGCCTTTGAAATCTAAAGTAATAATATTATTGACATTTGTTAATGGCTTTATTTTATCCACCAATTCAAAACTGTTTTTAATGCAGTGAGTGTTGTCTTTGTTGACTGATAACTCATAAATTTGTGTAAGAATATTTAAAAATAATGTATTAGCACGAGTATTATATGTACTACAACCTACAGTGACAGTGCGGAATTTAAGAGGATTTTTGTGAAATCTTGGAATCATGACTACATAAGGATAATTTAGGTTGTTATTTTTTATGCCTAGTATTTTATGATAGCTTAATATATGATTATTATTTTCCTTTAAAGTAACATGATGAAGTTTGAAAATATTATTAGAAGTAACTGCTTTAGTTAGAAGGTGATGAGAGTAATATTTGTAGATGATAGCATAGTTGTTAGAAGCCTTATCTGCATATGTAATGATGAAATTATTTTGAAGTGCTGCAATATGTGGTTTAAGGGTGGAGAAAAAAAAACTGAATTTTTGGCAGTATTCAGTTTTAATAATTGTTGTTTCAAAAGAAAGATGACATGATGCTTCTAACCTACAAATTATTCAGTAGGTTTATTATAGTTAATAGCAACCCTCCGACTGTCTTGGAAAAGGGCAAAATTGTAATGTTGTTTTCTCTGTATTTTGATTAAATGCTAAAAAAAATGATTTTTTGAACATTTTATAAAAAAACTTAATAACGAATATGAATGCAATCCTTGGAAGTATTAATCATTGTTCAATGTATTAAAAATACATTAAATCAATAGAATTATATTACTTTAAATATTGCTTGTATTGCAGTGAAACCTGGAGCTTAGTGAACGTATTAACACGGGCTTGTCAGTGAGGGGGTTAATAGCAATTTTATAAATGAAGAAATCTAAATCATATGTGAATTGTTTAATGACGGACTGTATATTACACTGTGAAGGAATACGATATTTAGTGCCATGACGCATATATACTGAAACTAATTATTTATTGTTTTAAATTTTTCGAAAGTGAATCAAAATGGTACAATTTAGTTTGGAATTTGATATTTTTACGAGGTTAAAATAACAATAATAAGTTAAAGTAAAACAACTCAATCTAACCGGTGAATGGTGATAAGAAACAAAAGGAAGGATGGGCGTTTGAGATTAAACAATGTATCTAAATAAATAAATAAATAAATAAATAACAATAATGATGATAATAATAATAATAATAATAGGCATACGAGTTGTAGATTTCCAAGTGGGTGAAAAATGTCCGGGCCAGGATTCGAACCAGGTATCTCTTGGCTGAAGCCACCAATGCTAACTGAGCCATCCCGGACGAATCTGGAGGACGTAATTCACTCAGTTGGCAGAACACTGCCGGCTTCAGCCAAGAGATCCCTGGTTCGAAGGCTGGCCTGGACATTTTTCACCCACTTAGAAATTTACAACTCGTATGATTTATTTATCAGTTGAATAATTGTGTTAAAAATTAATCTAAAATAATAGACATGCTTAAAAATTATTTTTAAATAGTAATTAAAAATTGGAGACTTATATTACAGTTTTGAATTAGCTTTATTTGAAAGTATTCTATTCGATAAAATAAAGATCGAAATTATTCGATATTTACAAGCAAAAATGTGCACTGTAAAAAAAATACTGCCAGTTTTCCGGTAGGAATCGGAAAAATAGTTGCCCTTATCGTACCGGAATAATTTCCGACCCAGCTCGGAATAAAATCCGTAAAAATAAGGAAATAGTCAGTAAAATGGTATTTTACGGATTTTATTCCGATTTTACGGATTTTATTCCGAGCTGAGTTGGAAATTATTCCGGTACGATAAGGGCAACTATTTTTCCGATTCCTACCGGATAACTGGCATTATTTTTTTACAGTGTGTGCCTTCAAAGTGATAACGCGGGTCACACACATTTATTGTCCGTCAGAAATTTAATGCCAATTTTGGTCTTAGCGCTAATGATGGAAGAAGGTCTGAGACGTTTGCTGTTTATATAATAATATTTAACTTTGATGGGATTTGCATTTTTATGGTTATATATAAAGCAAAGGTATTGCAAATTTTCGCATTAAACATAAAGGTATGTGTGTATTTTTGAAGTTTTTTCTACAATGAATTAATTTATTGCTAATGCCAGTTTTTAAACCGCTGTTTAAAAAATGCATAAAATACACTGTTTACTAAAAATATTTTATTTTGATTAAATAGTTGGATTTTTTTGCACTAAATTAAACTATAATTCATATGATATATTTAAATCTTTAAGTTACAAAGAAATAAAGGATAAAGAATCAGTTAAGGTAACATGCCTAAAGAAGACCATCCTCCTAAAATGATTATCGTTGTTTCTTTTCTTTTCTTTTTTTCCTCCCGCATTAATCTTTATCCAGCCCATTTCTTGTAAGTATTTCACAAATATTAAAAAAGTATTTTTTGTAAAATACCTGCGATATAGTACATGCGTATCTTTAATTTTTGATAACTATAATATAATGGTAAAATTCAATTATACAATTTAATGCTTTAATATAAATTATAAACCAAAAACGTGTCCATGAGTTACGCTGACATCATATTGACAGTGGCAACGTTGTAAGCGATCCATTTTCATTATTCGCAAATTTAATTACTTTTAGACAACGCTTCTTTTTTACACACTTGAATAGGGGAGAAATGTTCTTTCATACGCAATTTGTTTGAAAACTCTATTGCAATTTACTGACTTTTTCATGGTTTTAAAATAATTTTCAAGCATGATTTTTTCAAAATCTATTTCAATCGCATGTAGTTAGACTATAGAAGATTAACCCGTTTACACTTAAAACAATATAACTAGTTCAGTGTTTGTTTCCGGGTAATATTCCGTAACGAAATTAAAACTTCATAAATAAATGAATAAAACAATAATAAAATAACAAATAAAAACACAAATTTAACATAGATATAGTCAAACTACGTGCCTTAAACGCTGAAATAATCAGAATTAAAAAGGCTGCTATAAGTAGCGAAATATTTGGCAATTTCTTCTGCTATTAATCTCTGGCATACATCTAAGACGAAAGTGCCGTTTTTAATAAAGTTCAAAAATTTATTTAAATACATAAATTACGTTTTTTATATAAAAAATGCTTCTAAGTGTTGTTAGTGGACAATCTAAAACAATATATTAAATGCAAAAGATATTTTAGAATTTTCAACTGAAAAAAAAAAAAAATACGGTTTTAAAGTATGTTCTGTAAACTGGAAACCCCGGGTTGAATCCTTTGGTTTGATTGAATTTTAATTTATGACACATGTAGACTACACTTAAAATATTTTTTCAGATTATTTTTCGGAAAGTTGTTAGTGACATTTTTAATATCATATATTTTCTATTAAGAAGTGGGGTGAGCACATGAATATCCCAGTTATCATCAAAGCATGAAAGTCTGGGTGAGTCCAATTGAACAGGCACACTTTTATCGCGCATTCAATGAGCGATATGCAAAAGTCACAAAATGAACAAAATAGCAGAAATTATACAACTCTAGATGAAAAAGATATTCTAAGAAAATAAATTAGCTGTGAAAATGATTCAGTCTCTTCAAAAGTAATAAAGTCTCATTTTATATTTTAAAAAATATTAAAAAATAATAATAATAAGGAATCGGCAAATAGCCAAATGATATTTCTTGTTATCATGTTGTTACTGTATCATGGAATCAGAAGTTAAAAGCGTTATATCGGGCATTCTCACAATCTTTTGGCTTTTATGTCCCTGAATAATAATTTTTATTTTAACACATTTTTTTATTTCATATACTGGGAAACATCCCATTGCACGATTGCATAACAATATTAACGAGATATATAAGTTTTGGACGATGTTGGGGGTCCAAATACCAGGAAAACTCGTATATCGTCCCGTGTCCCTGAGGCTAATTTTTAAGTTTGGAGCTGTCTGTATAAAATTGTTTCAACAAAAGTAATTCGATGTAATTTTTTTCCGAAACTGGGACAGTTGTTTTATATAAATATGTAGCAAAAAATTAACCTGCATACATTTTTACGGTTGATATTATTTTTTGAACTCTGTCCCTGGGTTTTTCATCCTTACCGTCCCTCTTGCTAAACTTATATAGAAAATCACTTCAGATGCAGCCACAGATTTTTTTTCAAGTTTTTTCTCATGCAGAAGTATGCTAGAGAAACAAAGCCTAAAATCCTTTGACAGGAAATTTACTGCAGAATTTAAATCAGCATTTAAATATGAATTTCAAGTTCGTGGCTTTATTGGTAGTCTTACCGTGACAGTCTTACCGTGGTAGTCTTATCATGATCTTTTCCCTTTTTATGAGTTTTTAAAGTTGTGTCGAACTTTTGGTTCACCCGGTAAATACCATAATGCATATAGTGTGCCCTTGAATAGTATTAAAGTGAAATAATAATAAAAAAAATGTTTGAAGGTCCTTTGTCCGCGCCCTTAAACAGGCATAAGTGAGACGAAATAGTTATTAATAGGCTTGTATAATCAATTTTATTGAGAACCAGATTTAGATTAAATTAATATTTTCTTTTATTACATTTAGAAGGAAGTGGGACATTATACTTCTTCTACTCGCTTCTCAGGAAGATGTCCATAACTGTGACTTAAATTCTGACTTAATAATCTCACTGTTGACATTAAATTCAATTAAGTATTTAGATACAAAATACACCGTCCATCAGTTGAGCCTGGAGTATATTACACACACATTAACTTAATTAGAGAATGATTGTGGGATTTGATTACACACCGTTCAATTTTGGTAATATTGCTATAATAGGGATTATTTCACATAGGAAACTCATCTCAATTCTCGTTTTCATGGATGGTAAATCTTGAAAACCCTCGCACAATTACACCTTGTTAAGTATTTATTACACTGTTTAGATTCTTGGCAACAATGTAAAATATTGGTTTATTTGTCATATATAATAATATTATGTATATTATACGTTACATATTATGTATAATATGTAACAAAAGATGTTGAAATCTAGAACAGGTTAGGATACTTAGATATGTTTGGATAAATAAGCAGTTGGAAATAGGATTTGAATACGTTTGGAATTATCTTAAATAATATGCGAACATTGCATAGATTAGCGCCATCATTTGTTGTTTCTTTATTCTTTGAGCTTGATTACAATCTAAAACCT
Organism: Maratus speciosus; assembly: GCA_963932465.1. Classification (NCBI taxonomy): domain Eukaryota; kingdom Metazoa; phylum Arthropoda; class Arachnida; order Araneae; family Salticidae; genus Maratus; species Maratus speciosus. The sequence continues at coordinate 457,965,898 of OZ010791.1, read as the reverse complement.
CGCCTTATTCTACAACCTGTCTGGCGACGGGGGAACGAACTTGCAAACTTAGTCTCTTAATAAATCAACAGCACTCTTCATTAAGAAAACATTTTAATAGTATTTCAAATCAAAATTTAAACTTGTTGAGTTGAAACAGGGCAATAATTTTTATAAGTTAAAATACGTCCGCAGATTCAATTGTTTCACCTGTGCATATTTAATAAAGCAGGATGTACTATTAAAAATGTGAGCTAAGGATTTTATAGAATGACACACATGAACATTAATGTGCTTAACTTATTTTGCATGCTTGCAAATCATTTTTGTAAACTATGAGCAACTCCTTCATTCTCCTGCGAAAAAAAGCAAAATTGTAATGTGTTTTCTCTGTAGTTTTTAAGATGGAAAAAAAAAAAAAAAAAAAAAAAAAAAGATTAGTCAAAGATAATATAAAAATTTTAATAAACACATAAAGTTAAACTTTGAGAGTCTTTACTATTAGTTAAACTTTTGAAATTATAGAATTATGCGAATTTAAATTATACATATTTTGCAGTAAAATTTACTGTTGAACAAACGTATATACACGGTCTTGTCAGTCAACCATTAATGACACCGTACACAGTTTCAAGTTATTCATATTGCATGTGTCCTAAAATTTTTCATTTCAATACTGTTGTACACTGTAGGAAATGTGAATGAATATGCGTAGTACTGTGTACAAGCTTACGTACAGATCATACTTGTAAATATTTAGCTATGCCTCATTTAACATACTCGTGGCCGCTTGTTTTCGTTTTAGAAACAGTAAGCCCGGAATACAGGCCTTACACTTGCATGTAAATCGATGCTTTATTCTAATCGATGCACTTTTTAACAAAAAATATTTTTGGTATTCACATTTCAAGGCAGCCTCTGAAGACTATTTATTATTATTACTATTAATTTATTCACTACTATACTATTAATTTATTCACTACTATTTCGTAGCAAAAATCGCCGTGGTAAACTTATGCTAATGTTCGCGGTAGTTTATTTCTGCTTGGAAATAACGACAGAGGAAATAAATAAATAATAATCGCCAGTGGTAGCCTTCTATTTATATTCAAATGAATACATATAATTAGGATATTGTTTCTAAGCTATGCATTTATATGCGTTAGTACACTCATTGTATAAATGAGAATGTTGGGCATATATTTTTAACACGTTGACAGACACTTGCGTCTATAGCCGTCAAAGCGAAGTTCGCTATGTGGCATAATGATTGATTGATACCAGGATTTACATGAAAAAATATATGAAAATAATTAAAGGCTTAATTTCACGTACATTAAATAATGCAAAATTTAGTTTTAAAATACTGGTGCCAATTTAGGAATTAAAATTAAGTGGTATATGCTTTGACGGCTATAGACGCAAGTGTCCGTCAAAGTGTTAAGAAATAATGAAACATAATGCAAAAGGAACGCTCATAGAGAGGGTAACAGATATTTTAATGGTGTGAATTCAGATCAGTGTTTGCAAATGTGTTAATATCCTTTTACGGCATTCCTTTTCAGAATTCCTAATGATATTTTACATAAAAATAGTTTAAGAATACTGGAATTTATAAAGATTTTAAAAAATAATAATCTTAAAATTATTTAATTTTTTACCTTTTTTTATTCCTTAGAGAAAAACGGTACTCACCTGAGGAACGATACTATTGTGACGACTTGATCTTTTTAGACTTTCCGTAAAAAGTTTCTTCAAATCCTCCCTTATGCTGAGAGTGTCGTCGATTTCCTCTAATTGTACACTTTTCCGTAATTTATTTCTCACACTTCCCGATTGAACTAACACACTTCTCGGTTGATTGGGCCCAGCGATAGAATAAGGACCTAAATTTGTTGGTGATCGACGTTCCGTACCTTCATCTACCGCATTCAACGTATCTTTTTCAATGGTTATTTGGTCTTCATCTATACTCAGTATGAGCACCGGCGGTTCAACAGGAGTTATTAGTTTATTTCTGTCTTCAGCTTCTGAATTATTTAGCATGTTCGAAGTGCTATTGGATTTCATGAATTTCGTTAATCTCTTTAAAAATATATCTTCATTTTCAGAGTTATCTATTTTATTCTCTTTCGAGCATATGTTTTTGGAGGTCCTTTTAAAATGACCTTTACTGTCCGGGATTTCGAAATCAGAATCACTTTTGCTTGATAAGGGTTTGTATTTGTTTAAAAATTCATATTTTATCTTACTCACTTCTTGGGGAAAATCTGTAACTGATTTCGAAACTCTAAGTTTCGGTATATGATACTTTGAATTCATAGTTATGTTCTTTTTATTAGGCCAAGATATCAGCCATTTTAACTATGACATGTCGTAAAGATTTGCAATTGTAATTTATTTAATTTCTATGAAATGTTCTATCGTATTAGTTGAAGAATTAGAAAAACCTACTTCCGTACCCAGAAAAGCACATTCATATGAGTTGAAAGATACAATTATTACATAAGACTATTAAGATCCTATACTAAATAACTTCTCAAATATTGATTCGTTGCTGCATGCACAAACCTAATTTAAACTATTACTCTAAAAATATAAAAAGAAAATAAATCTATATATGTTTTGATTACAAAACTGATCATGTAATTAAGGTGTTAAGTAAATTCACAAAAACGTTTCATAAAAAAATACGATTTCGATAGTGCACTTATTAGTTACCTTTTTATGAAGCTATAGTCAGTATTATTTCCAGAAATATTGATTTATTCCGTATAAAGAAACTGATTTTAAACTAATCTTCTAAAAGCGTAAATAGAAAATATCTCTGATATATGTTTTAATTATAAAACTCACTTTGTAATTAGATATTTAGCAAAGTCACAAAAAGGTGTTTTTCAGAAAAAACATATAGCAGCATACACTTTTTTCATCACAAAAATGTTTCATTAATTTAGATTTGATTTTTAGAAAAAAATGTATAAAAACTGTTCTTGTTAATTAACTACTCGAAACTAAAATAAATTTGTTCTTTTTTTTTTAATGTTTTTTGTATTGCTAGATTTTTGGAATTAATATAAATACTTCGGTTATTATCATAATTTAAATATTTTAAAATTTTACTTTGTGTTTTTTATATAGATATTAATGCCTAAATATAATTCTGATTTTTATTGCTCTGATAAATTTATATTACAAAAATAATTCACTTTCTAAAAAATATTATTCGTTTATTTAGCAATATTTACATGCTATAAATATACGTTTAGAATTTATAATAAAATTTTATATGATTATTCTTTTTCACGCAGAAATATTTACAAAAAATTATATATTTTGAATGCAAATACTATACGTGGTTGTCTAATATTTTTACAATCCTATTAACTAATTGACTATTCGCATATATTTAAATTTTCTTTATTTATAAATTATTCATAATGTATATTTTTATAGAATAACCTATTTAATATAGCTTACATGACAAATGAATGCATTTTCAAATCAGGAAACAATTTTTGATTTAGTTTTCCCTTAAAAAAGCACTGTAAATGTTATTCTAAGTAAATGATTTCACCAGAAAATTCAGCATTCGTTTACCTTGTGTCAACAACGATGAATCATATTTTATAAATTTTTCTAATTCTGTTCTGTACGAAATATCTTTAAACATGCGTGAATTTAGCTCTTTTTAAGGCATTGGATATTTTAAACATTTTATACATTTACCCTTTTTCTTAAAAATGAATAATATGGTTAATGCATGAATATATAATGCACACAAGTTCATAATACATCATGTAAATGTGTAAAATTTATACAATTTGACAAAAGACATTAACAAAATGAAAATTCAGAATATTTCTTTAACTGTTATTTAATTAAGCTTTTACAATATTTTTCACTGCGAATATTTTCGAATGTATACATTATTCGAAATAACAACGTAGTAATTTAAAAGGAATAAATATTGAATTCAACACTAATATCCTGAATTATATTATCCTACATCAACATTTGATTGACATCATTAAAAATATTTTTAACCTAAAAAATAAATGCTAGAAGCATATTTTCCATTTTTTTTTCTTTTTTTTTTTTAGTAAATACTACTTTCGCTATTTTAAATTAATTTTACTTATACAGATTTTTTTTCAGATTAAAAACTATATGCATACATTGCATACATATGTATACAAATACTACTTTTTGAATGATTTCATTTCTAAATATTTGTATACTTGACTTTTTATATAAAACTTCGTGCTTAAAAAAATAAAAACAAATTCAATCAAATTTAACAGAAATTCGATTATTTTCTTTATACGACACAATTCATTTCTCTGAAAATGTCTTTATAGAAATATTCTTTTTAAATGAGAAATATTAATTTTACAATTTCATTTTTATTATTGGAATATAATAAAAAATACTTTATATTTCAAAAATTTCTTAAATAACTTGCAAAGAACAACAAAATTTTCGACAAAAATTAATTCTTCGCGAATTATATATACGAAAAAAAATTAAGCTATAATGTTTCGATGCAAATATCTCCAAAAGGTGACAAAATATTTAAACATTAAACAATTCAATGTTTACTTTTGATTACAAATATAATTGAATTTATGTATTGATCTAAATTTAATTTAATTTAGACTGTCATACGGGTATTTTTGTTATTTACCGTATTGTTGCTTTTGCTTTCTCTGTGCATGCATACGTTTCACTATCACATTTTAAAAAGTAAAAAGACTAGTTTCCATTCTGTTGAGAACTTTTTCTTTCATTAAATCATCATACGCAAAATGGGAATTTAATGCTGTCATTTGTTTATTTGTCTATTTAAATATTTGCATTAATTCACATTTTTAATACATTCTTAATTCTTAGTAGATGTGCATGACTTATTACATACCGAATTATTATAAATGATAAATTTCATTTAACATTTTCCATATTACTTATGTATAGAAAACACTCGCTTTCTTACATTTAACTTTAATTTTAACATTTAAATAATCAGATAAAATTGTTATCTTTCCAATGATAAACAATGTATTTTAAACACTTTTAGTTAAAAACTCACTTGAATAATTCATACACAATTTCAGATTACTTGTTTTTCACTTATAAAATATAAGCATTTTCTATTATTGCTTTCTTCTTTAAAATTTTCATTCTGTGCTTGGTAATTTTATACCCACATTTTCGGGACATATAACTTCAAATATCAAAATCACCACTCTTAAAAACGAATCTAGAAAACTTTTCTTCAACTCATGAAATTATTTTTTTTCTTTCAACATCCCTTTCTTCAATTGAACAATTGATATGCGGGCATTTTCAGGTTACATAAAATTAAAAAAGAAAATCCACATTTGTAATTACAAAATTAAATCATTAACACTTCAAAATTGAGTAAATTGAATTTCATCTCGTATTTTAAAAGGATATGAAGACATCTTCAAGCCGCTTGCACTTAAACATGATAATTACTATTCTTAATTATATATTAGATCCCTTTATCTTATAGTTTCAAATATAAGCATTTTTTATTATCACTCTCGTCTGCTAAATTTCATTCTGTTGTCAGAACAGACGTGCAGACATTTTAAGCGACATAAACTAAAGCATGAAAATTACTGTTGTTAATTGAAATTTCGGAAAATTTATCTTTCACATATAAAATAAAGACATTTTTCATTCGCACGTTTATCCACTAAATTCTGTTCCCTTCATCAAACAGACATGCAGACATTTTTCAAGGAACATACGCTTAAGAACGATAATTACTACACTTATTTAAGATTTTAAATTATCTTTTTTCACTCATAAGATATTTATATTTTACATTAGCAGTTTCGTTTAAATATTTCCTTTAAATATTATTCTGTATTTGAAATTGTCATGTTGGCATTTTCAAAAATATTAAGGACATTAATGATTCCACCCGAAAATATCACTTTGGCAATAACACTAAAATAGAAACCACATAATCATCAGTGTTATAGGCAACGCTTGATAGAAAAACAAACACAGTTGATCGGCGTGATCTCACATTTTCATCTCTTTTCTTCGGACAGGCGTCGTTTACCAAGTCTCACAGGCAAGGGCCAAATCTTGTCTAATATCACTTTTCATATCACCCCGTTTATAACAGCACCACTCAAACTCTCTTTTGGCGCCTTCGCGTGCTTGGCAGTGGAAAAGACTTTCCTCTGCTCTCTGGCGGCGTCAGAAGAGAAAGGAAAAAAACAAGGATAGGCCTTCATACTCAACAGGCGATTTATAAGGGATTCCTCTTTTCCTTCCTCTCTCCTCATCCCTTCCTCTATTCTCTTCTACTCCGAAGTTATTAACACGCTAAAGGAGAGAGGAGTGGGGGAGAAGTTTTCGACAATAACTGGGGATCGGCATTGTGATGAAAAATTCGTGGATTTTCCAAGGAGTCCAAGGCTATGAAGTAATTATGCATGTGTCGAACTACGGAAAAACGGAATGTCATCACAACATTGGAAGGGGAGGGACAAAAAAAATGGGAGAAGTAGTGAGTATGAGAATAGGAAGAGAGTCGAAGAACCGGAAGATGTAATAATAAAAGTGGATGTAAAGAAAACAAAATTGGGAAAAATGCCATGCATTTTTTGCCAAGAAAATATAAAAGGTTAAATGGGATATATATTTAATTAACATAGTTCGGATCTTTCTTCTTAGATTTTATTTTCACACAATTTTCTTAGACATTATTGCATTTTTTTAAAATTAAATGGGTGAATTAAGTAAAAATTTTGTGGAAGGAAGTAAAAGTATTTGATGAAAAGAAAAGGGAATAAATATAATAGTTTTCCCTATTTATAATAAGATAAATGGTGTGAAATATTTCCTCAATAAATAGTAGAAAATTAATAGCTTAACCTAGATAGAAGAAGTTTTAAATGAACTGCGAAAGAATGGGTGCTGTTGGCTGAAAAGAACATATCTTAGTAGACAGAAAGTCAAAGGTCGGTAACAAATATTAATCAAAGAGTCCCGCAAATAAGTTTAAGAAAATTAACCTCTTCTCACCTTTGGCCGCATATGTGGAGGTTTAGTTTTTTATAATCATAATTACTCTCAATAAATAAAAAAAAAAAAAAAAATTTGATAATAACTTATTCACTATAGAATCCCTTAAAACGAGAAGTAAAAATTTTATGGTTTGCTGCACTGATAATGTTATTTCCGATGTACAGTTAGAAATATAAAAAAAGCGTGAAGTAATTTTTTGGCTGTCAGATATAAAAGATGCGTGAACTAAATTTTTCGGCAGTCAGTGTTGTTGAATTATTTGAACAAATCGTTAATATTTGATAAAAATAATATCATATATATTAAATATATTAAGTTTTAATAATTTGTAGAAATGTAAGAAAGAAATTTACTGTTAGTTGTTAGTTTTTTTTTTTTTTTTTAAATATAAGAAATCATTTTACTCATAAATTACAATTAACGTTCAGCGGCCACAGATGTGGACTTTTTTGGGGGAACCTTTAATGTTTTCCCTTTTTTTTCTTTTGCTTTTTACATTTCTATTGATATAAAATGAATAAATCGTAAAAAAAAAGTTTTTTTTTTTTTTTTACCATAAAAAAATCGTCCTTGAAGAAGTTAAATAGAAGGGTTAAGTTAAAATATTCTACGTTATTCACCTCTTTTAAAACCTTCTTGTGCAAAATATTATTTTTTTATCAGAATTTTGCAATGACCATTTTCAGAATGTATATCTTTTACGTTAAAAACATTTTACATGCAGAAAATAAGGATGAAGTACTAATATCTATCAGTTTTATTATGAAGGGACAGATATTATTATTATTCAGAAGGACCACTTTATTTTAACTTCTTCAGGGACGATTTATTTTTATGGTGATAAAAAAAAAGACATAATTTTTTTTAGTTCTTATTCATTCTATAATAATAGGAATTCAAAATGAAAAAAAAGCAACAAAAACAAGGAAAAACTATAAAAATTCACAAAAAAAGAAAAAGAAAAGTCCACATTCGTGGCTGATGAGCGTTAATGATAATTAATGAGTGAAATTATTTCTTATAAAATAAAAAAAATAACAGTAAATTTCTTTCTCACATTTCTAAAAAATATTAAAACTTAATATATTTAATATGTCTGTTATTATTTTCATAAAATACTAACTATTCCAAATAATCCAAGAACACTGACTGCCGAAAAATTTTACTTTACGCTTTTTGTTTTGTATCTCTAACTGTACATCGGAAATAACATTATCAGTGCAGCCGAACCATAAAAATTTTACCTCTCTTCTTAAGGGATTCTGTAGGGAATAAGTTATTATCAAATATTTGTTCTTTCTATTATTTACAGTAATTATAATTATAGAAAACTAAATGTCCACACATCTCGCCAAGAGTGCGAAGAATTTAAGGAGTATATGTGTGGTGGGGAGGGGTGCGGTAACTAGTTTTGAATTAAGATAATTTATGTATGCCTGGGAAAGAGGGGGGGGGGGGTAAACTTAATTTCAGAAAAGGAAATTACTATTTGATTTTTAAAATTCAAACAGCAACCTTATTATATATTTAATCCGATTATCAAGTTATTCAGAATAGAAAAATTATTCGTAGTTTCCCTTCTGATTGGTAAATGCTGCAGTTGGGAAACTGTTGTACAAAAACAAACAAACGAGGGTTTAAAATTTTAAAGTTGAATGCAGATATCTGGCAAAACATTCATTTTCATATAAAGACAAATTTAACGCTTTTCCTAGATAAGAACATGTTTCATGTTGCATCAACTCACGTTTGAAATTGATAACTGAATTACTAGCTTTGCCGCAATGCCCACCAGTTCAAAAAACGCCATTTTCAGAAAAAAGTTTTGGCAGATGCATTGATGTTTAGGCTCATGACGCAAACATAATCCAAGTGAAGTGCGGTTTGTTCTAATTCAGCGATCTGAAAGAACTGGTTGGTGAAAAACACGGAAATTTTTAGGCTTAAAAATGTATTTTTTATGAGTCAGCAGCCCCCTTAAAATCCTTTTACATGTAGAAACATTTTGAAAATTTAAAATTTGTTTTTTAGATATTAAAAAAATTAAAATTTCAAGCATGTTAAATAGGTCCTCACTTTGTACATTTTTTTCTTTTAGCTATAGATCGTTTTCTTAGTAGTTTGTCTTCAGCTTTTATGAAAACATAACTTACAGAATTTTACGCAATTTTAAATATTAAAAAAAACTCTCATTTTTTAGAGTGGTTTTTGCTTCAAGCAAAATTTGTGAATGTATTTTGCTAGAAATAAAAATCCTGAATACAATAAAGTGAATCCAAGCAAAATTTAATACATTTACCTCAAAAGGAATGTAACATGTATCACTTTCAAGTTGACAAATCATAGAAAATATGATTCTGAAATAAATCCACTTTAAATGCACAAAGCGGCTTGTAAGGTTTGTTGAATAGTTCAATATAAATGATTTCTGATCTAAATATCTTAGTGTGTTCATGAAATCGTGTATATTATTTGATTCTATAAAACACTATAAAATGTTTTAGCCTCTCAAAGTTAAGTAAGGCTGATGAGGAAATTTGGAGTAACATTAAAAAAGATACAATTTAACATCTGTTTAAAGGATCTCATGATTCCCCCTGAAAAAATTCGTAATATAGAAAATACTTTAAATAAAAATTCTTAACATCTTTTTCAAAATAGAAAACTTTTAAGCTTAGTTTTAGCAGCTACAATTTAGCGTGGTAAATTTTACAGGTTTCTATATTTCTTACGCATACATTAGTAGGAGTATAGGGATTAGGGCATAATTAGGAGTAACATTAAAAAAGATACAATTTAACATCTGTTTAAAGGATCTCATGATTCCCCCTGAAAAAATTCGTAATATAGAAAATACTTTAAATAAAAATTCTTAACAGTTATCTTTTTCAAAATAGAAAACTTTTAAGCTTAGTTTTAGCTGCTATATTTTAGCGTGGTAAATTTTACAGGTTTCTATATTTCTTACGCTTACTTAATAAGTTTTGCATAAAAAAAAGAGCTTCCCTTTTCACATTTTTGTTTTTCATAGTTAACGGCATCATCAATTATGCAATCCGCTATATGGCTCCGACAAAAGAGCATGAACTCCTAATGTTTATTAGAGGAGCACGAGGTTTAAAACTTTGCATTTTTCTAACAATAGAAATAAAGTCTTAACGTGCATCTTGCTCGTTTTAACCGTGCTCTTTTTTTTTAATTGCTTGTGTTAAGTGAGTTCGACTGCATAAATGGAAGAATAATATAGGGGAGTCATAAAGGCAAGTTGCACACTGAGGCGACACGAGGAAGATGAAGTGCCACATAGGAGGAAAAACAGGTCGAAAAAAAAAGAAAGCGGTTTCAAAAACATTTTAAACATGTTTTTCTCCGAAGTCGAGCAACATGTTGCATGAGACGCCTCAGTGTGCGACCTGCCAGTCTCCATACAAATGGTTAAAGTGGTGACTAATTTCTTTTTCGTTTTCCGCAAGGCGAGCCGATTGAAAAGAGATGCCACGAACGAAAGAACGGATTGACGTTATTCTGTAGGCTGGGACTGGTAAAATCTGTCACTTAACTCGTACCTTCAATGCAACGCACAGAACACAGATAACCCATGACACCATGGCAAAACTTATCAAGAAATTCAAAAGCACAGGTTCTATTGTCGATGCAAGCAGATCTGAGAAACAAAAGACGGAAACAGATGAAGATACGTCAACACAGATACCAGCAGCGATGGCTAGGAGTCCGACAAGAAGGACCCGACGTCTCTCTGCGCAAATGTGAATCAGCCAAAGCAGTGTCATGCGGGCTAACAAGTCTCTAACATTTTCCAGGCTAACAAGTGGCACCCATACAAGCCATGATACCATTTTTACGAATAAAATAAACATTAGTCACAGCTTTCAACATTTGTATGGAGACTTATGACTCGCCCTGAATAATGGACTATCAAAAACTACCTATAGAAGCTTAAATTTGAATTAAAATGAAAACTAGACAGGATCTTCCGAAAAGTTTGAAACGCCCTTTCATTTATTACCTGTTGGAGATAAGCACCAAGTAGGCAATGTGACCATTTTTTCGTACCATTAAAATGTTTTGTTTTTTTTTTTTTTTTTTTTTTTTTTATCAGTAAAATTAGGAATCAATCACAGATTGACGAAGGCGTTCTTTAGAAAATGCACGTTAAAAAGGCTTGAATTAATTGCGACATGAGTGCATTTAAATAAAGTATTACACATACAAATATCACATAAATAAACAGATGCATTTTTATATCCTAAAAAGATATTTACAAAAAAAAAAAAAAAAAAAAAAAAAAAAACAATTCACAAAGCATTCTCAAACTGCTTTTTCTCATCTTCAATATATAATTAAGCAATTCTAATAATGTTTCTTAATATTTTGGAGTTCTTTTCCACTAATATTGTTACAAGCATCGATTGTTTTCCCCTTCAAACCAATTGCATATGTAGTATCGTCCATGTTTTCTGGCAATATCCCACGTATTGTAGCAGTAGTTCCTATCTGCTTTCTTATGAAGGTAGTCTTATGAATAGATTGTTGAGTTCTGTACATGAGCGTGTTGTCCGAATTCTAACACTTGCTCGTGAAATAATCCCCTATTCTGTCATTTCTTTTGATTTTGCAAAGTATAATTGAATCTCCTGAATCTGATTGCCACGATTAATTTACGCAATAATATGTTAATTAGATTTATGTGGTCGGCTAGCTAGTATAAATACGTTGATAGAAGTGAGTGTCGTCGGATTTGGTCGGATCTCGGCATTCAAGGATCATAAGACTAGGAGTGTGGAATAAGGATCTTCTGCCTATGTGTAAGGCGTTGCGTTAGTTGCTTCAAACAAAAGCATATTTGGGATCTATGGGGTTCCCTTCAATTTAGTCGCATTTTCTGTTAGTGATATATTTAGTTTTTCTAGTGATATTGTGTTTAGTACTACTTATGGTTGTTCTCACGTTCACTGCTCAACAAGCGCAAAACTTTCTGACATAATGACGGACTCATTTTTAAACGTAAACATGCCAAATTATCAGGCCTGACTATGGAAGCGATTTGGAATTGAAATGATTTTTCCAATTTTTGATAAATAAATTATCTGTCGAGTTATAAGCGAATTTGATCACGTATCAAGACGTTTCTCTCCCTCTACTGACTGTTTTTTGTGCTTCCGTTCGAAATTTGGCTCAAAACACCCACTTTGACAGTATTTTTTGAAAGATTTATTGCGTTTACAAAAAGATTGAAAAAAGTCTTCCGATTACATAGTTTCTGAATAACAACACCTGTCAGTTTCATTCGTTTCCGAACAAAAATGAATTTTACGTCATAAATTTGCATCTTTGGATTTGAGAACAGCGTTATCAAGATTACGAGTGTCAATCTAAGTAGCCATCTTGCTTAGATTTGCTGATAGAATTTAAAGAATTTATTGGGGATTAGCTTCTCTTCCTTTCTTTATCACAATGCTTGAGCTATTAATTTGGTCAAGCATAACTAAACCTTTTGCACTCCATTGACACCTATACGGTGACAGTGGATTTGTGGTTAAACTTACAGGGCTGCCACAGTGACTATTTTTATATAATATTTGCACCACTATTTTAAAAAAGCAGATTTTGTAGTATATTTCTCTCGCAAATATTCTCGAACAGTATGTCAACAATTTTTGTTTTGAGAAAGTGGTGTGTGGTAGAATTAAAAAATAGTCGCCTGTGGCAGCCCTGAACTAAGTAAGTTACCGCATAGGTGCCAGTGGAATGCAAAAGGTTAAATGGCCTTGACAAAAGCCATTCTCATCTATTAGTGATTTAAAATAAATTGTTTTTTATTGTTATTTCCGAGTGATAGCTACTTATTTAGTTGACGGGCCCAAAAATGTCCTCTTCAATATTTACATTTCTAATTTGATGTATTCATTATGGTTCATTCATAATGGTTAATTTTATGTACGCATAACTCATTTAATTTTGAATATACAGGCATGCAGTTTTTTGTAATGGATTTGTAATGGTGTTTTGTAATGTTTTGTAATGGTGTCTTGGAACAATTAAACAAATATTCCAAGAAAGGAACATTTTTTTAATTGACCAGTTCTTTTCTAGATGGGTCATATGGAAGTTTAAAAATTGTAATTTTTTGATATTGCAGAATATAAAATAATAAAAGGATATAATAATATGAAATAGAAGAATATAAAGTCAACAGCAAAAGATCCTATTAGCTCAATGGACTTCTCGAAAGTAAGAGATGGGGTATTCAATTCCTAGCCGAAGAAGAAGCGTTGCAAGCGTCTAAAATTTATTGCAATTACCAAAATACTTCTTTACTGCGTCTAACTTGATTTATAAAAGAAGTTACGGGTACATTAAAAACTGAGCAATAAATAAGAACAAAAACATTGAAAAAGCGCAAAATAGTTTCAGCTATCCACTCGAATAATTCTTTTTAAAACTGATTGTTATAAAGCGTAAGTAAAAAACAGAATGATTGATTATAGCGACAAAATTCTTTCATCGCCTTAATCTATCGTATCTCAAGAGATGAGAACAGAAACATAGAAAGCAATCCCAAAATGAACTTCGCCGAAACTGATTCCTTTTCTTTTAAAATATTTACAGAATTTCAGGAAATGTCAACCAGACTGTAGAAGGATATCTTTTGAAATAACGTCGTAAATTCAATTGATAGTTTTATTTGAGAATTATCGTTATTTTATATTATAAATTTCTTCATATTTCAGTTTAAATATATGTAAGTATGATTTATGTTATTTAAAAACTTGCGAATTTAAAAATAAATATGATTCAAATTATTCCTCTATTTTAAAAAATAAAAATAAGAGGGCAAAAAGGGTAAAATATCATCGAAAAGTCAAAAAATAGGAAAATGAAGGAAAAATGTATACAAGTATAAAACAATCAAATGAAACTTATTGAAAGATTTCATTTACACATTAAATTGCTTAAGACTAACAAGTACTTTTTCATTTTTAAAAAGGGAAAAACAATGAAAAACAGCATTGGACGCTGGACAGCACCTCCCCCCCCCCCCCCTGTTTCTCAAAAATGTCTCTGCCGGAAAATGGTATCTGATCTTGAGGAACTTCCGTAAAGCAACTCCGGCTCGGGAATCCTCGGCTTCAGTTTGTGGGCTCGACTCCTTTGTAGTTGTTCGATCCCTGCGGGCCGTCGGGATGAACCGTGTCGGGTACCAAACGAAGGGACCGCTTGGCTTTGATCCTGCTGGGTGGTGAGGGCTGTCATTTTCGCCCAGTTCGTCTCTTTGCTTGGGCGATAAGCCGTGTGACGCGCGTTGGACGGTGCGCGGTCGTTGGCTGGAGTTTCCGTGAGGGGTGTCTTTGACAGGTCGCCGCTAGTGTCGGCCTTCGAGACGCGTCGCGGGTGGTTATCTCCGAGTCATTTCCGAGCGGGGGCGCAAGAGTCGGTTACATACCCAGGACCGGCTGGTGGGACACCATCATTACATTATTTATGTTATTTAGTCATTTAATTGTTCTGATGTTTATATTTCTTTTACCAACTTAACAAAAATTTTATTTAAAACAATTACATCGGCAAATTTATTAAATAGTAACTTCAACTTTTCAGTCCATGACACAGAAATGAAACTTTCTGTCTAGCGCTTCTAAAAAGTCATAAAATAAAATAAAAGGTAAAGTGAAATTTGATCCCTTCACAGAATGAAATTAGCATTCTATTATTCAACCGCTTTAATATTTATAAAAAAAATGAAATCTGCATTTAGCACATTTGATTTCCATGAATAAATAAATTCCTTAAATCAGCACATGGCCTGCCGTAGTTCAACTAACAATAGACGCCTAAGTTTTAAAACTTTTTCTATAATTTGAATAACAAATTCTTATGAATATCTCTCTGAACAATTTTTTCATATTTACTTATTGCCTTTAATTCTTGCCTGATGTCTTGAAGTTCAGTGTATTTCTTATAATTTGCTAATTACATAAATAATCTAATACAAAAATTCCGAAATATAGTTTAAACTAATATTTAAAATGTTGAAGTATATTCGAGTATGAAGTTTAATATACTATAATGATGTATAATTCTATTATATAAAAATTGGAATTATGTATTCTAATAAATATCGCTGCATCTGTCTAAAAAGTGATCATTATAGTGTTTTATGTAATATTAGATACCGTGATTTATATTGCCTATTTGATTACATCTCCGTATACCATCATGTAAACGAAATGCTCTTTTGTGTATATCTATTGTAAAAATATATATATATATATGTATGCCGCAACAGTTTTTTAAAGATAAATATCGGTTGGGATAGAGGTCGTAAAAAATACCTTTTTTCGTGGCGAAGGAGAACTACACAGCTAATAATTCGCATCAAACTGTCTAAACCAGGCATGTCAAACACGTGGCCCGCGGGCCAAAACTGGCCCGCCGACTACTTCTCTGTGGCCCGCCAAGCCTTTGGCATCTTACCTATCATTAATTCAGTTGTTCCAATGCGTATGCTGAAAATACACTATGGTCTTGGAAACGGTAAACATCGGAAACATATCAGTGAAGCCAGTTAGGCGGGCCTTTATTTTATTCAGAGCTACCACTCTTTTTGAACAGTAACTTTTGTCTTATTTATTTCGTCTTTAAATAAGTGGAATGTTTCTCTTCAGAATGTGGTAACATTCTGAATAGATAAATAAATAAAAATTAAAATTCCGTTCATCTAGTAACACTGCTGTATAGAGACAGATGCAATTCAATTTTAAATTTTAGTTCCAAGAAATTACGGATAGACAAAGATAACCAGTCGAAATATACCGAAGAGGGGATCTTGTGTCTGAAAATTTAAAGATTCATAAAACTTTTACAGTATTTTACTTATAATATTTATGAATTTTATATCAAAATGAATATTTTACTATTCTCTTCGATTTTACCTATACTGTATTTATTAAATAAAAACAAATGTATATGAAAATTAACAAAATTTGGCGCTAATTACGAAAAGTTAGAACAATAAAAAAATCAAAAAACGAAATTTAATTGTTTTTAAATACATTGCTTTGAAAGTGACACACAAATTATCACTTTTGTGCTTGACACAAGATGGGTTTTAGTCGAACATGAATTGTGGATTTAAATTCTTTAATTATTTTCATTACTTAGATGTCTAAATGTATCATTGTTAATTAATCCTGCTTGATTTTTTTTTTCTTTTTTATTGATATATATAAATTGTACTGACATATTCACATACATCCAGGATTTATTTAAAGCTCTTTACCAGTATTAATAAATATGATTAACTGAAGATGAACATCGCAGATTTTTTTGAAAGATTATTTACAATTTCATTATATCAAAAGGAAAACTGGAGTTTTATGTTTGTTGGAATTTGGAAAGAATGAAACATTAAAAGGTGCTACAGGACAAAGTATAAAGAAAACTCTTAAAAATCTGGCCAAACATCGAAAATATAAACTGTCAGAACCGAAACTGATACTTCTTAAAAGAGAAACAAGGTCCTTTCATCCAGCCTATTGAAGAAAATTAATTTTCTTTATAAAAATAATTATTGTCTTTATTAAATTAAATACAGTGAGTCGAAATTACTATAAAATGGAAGAAATGATGTTCACAGTGCAGTTAAAGAAATTTGAAATTACTATAAACTTAAGTATACCATTCCTAGAAAGTATTATATATAGCCCGCCGGATATATGGTTAAGCACTTATGGTGTTTATTAATACATATTATATTCGTACGCTTAATCATCGTCAATCTAAAAAATACTTTGGAAATTTGCGTACTGAAGATAAACATCTACCCTCTTATTACAGAAATTTGAAGACTTTCCATTTTAAAATTTTAACTGGAACTGTTAGAAAAGGTTACTATTTTCATTTCAAATTCACAAATTATGAATGGGATTATTGAAAGACTACCAATGGACAAAGTACTTGAAGTATTTATTGGAAATTACAATGCACCTGAGTAAACTGCAACCTCAAGGCAGATTTCATAATGTCATCATGTTATTTGATAGTATTAGCGTTTTCAATTAGAATTTATTACTTTGACAAAGTAATTTTCAAAAAGAAAATACATTTCATTATAAATGTTGTGAGGCATTATTATAAAAATCACCAGAGGGGAAATTTTTATAATATACTAAAAATAAATTCAAAAGAAGATTTTTAAATTTCAAGAATCGTGAAATTCAGTTCAATCTATTTACTTCACATCTAGTGATTGATGTAAAAATTGTTGCTTACATTTTATTGTTGCAGCTAATCAAAATTCAGGGCGATTCCATATTAAACTGAAAATAAATAGATATGAGAGGTTTCCAAATTTCTGTAATTATTTATCAGCCGATAGATTTTTATTACGTATAATGAGCAATTAGGCATATTTTAGCTATGTTCCGCAGTGCACTTTTGTAAGAATTCTTTGCATAGCTGCCAACCATTGATTGTTTTTCAAATAAACATAATTTGAACCAGAAAAGATATCTCCTAAATGAAATCAAAGAAATAGCGCATCGACGCAAGACGCAATTTATAAAATGCCTTTTCTGATTGAGAAAATATATATTTAAAAAAACATTTCTTGTAAAAATGCGGAAGATTGACAGATATGCTTTTGCTAGATAAAGATTAACAGATCCGTGTGTACAATGATTTTTTAAAATAAATTCAATTTAGAAAATTCAGTTAAATTTTGTAGACTTGATTGATAAAGTAATGTCGGGTATTTTTATTTTAAAAAAATATGATAAAATAAACTATGAATAGTAACAACTTTGGAACTTTACGTAAATATTTCTTTAACATGGCTATGTTTTGTACGTGCAAATTTTATTCTGTGAAATGATAATAATATTATCCACTTTTTTTATGTGGCCCGCGGCTTTGTATATAATGCTTAATTTGGCCCGCGGCGGTAAATGAGTTTGACATGCCTGGTCTAAACAATTGACCGTTTTTATATAGATAACGGTTATTTGACTACATTATTAAGCGTGTCTGACCATATTATGGTCATAATAATGTTAAATTACGGTTTTGTAACAATTTTCAATAAAAACGAAAGAATGACTGAACAGTTTACGGCAAATTTTTAACAGTAAATTCAAATAATCATTATTTACAAAAGCGGTTGAATGACTTGACAGTTTGCTGCAGATTTTTGACAGTGTACAACTATTTTATCAAAAATGCAGTTGATTTAAACTACAATTAGTTGTTTTAAAAGTACCAACTACTCTGTTAAAAATCTGGAGCAAATTGTCCAGCCACTCGACCGTTTTTACAGGTAACGGTCACTTGTTCAGAGTATGAATCATATCTGACCGTTTTACTAACCTGTGATTGTTAGAATAGAGATAAATTGCAATTATGCAACTCTTTTCTATAAAGCGATTGAATGACTGAATAGTTCGCTGCAAATTTTTAACAATGTACAAACTACTTTTCAAAAATAGTCTCCACTTAGCTACTTCGAGATTTTTTCTCGGAAGCTACACTTGATCAAGATTGAGAGTCTACACTTGAAATTGAGGACAACGGATGAAGTAATACAATGGCTATCTTTATATTGTTTTGCCGGGATACAAGTAAATAAATGAGATAAAACCGAGGACATTAAAAAATTAAGAAAGACAGCATACAAGAAAATGCTTCGTGTTATTATTTAAAAGATTAATTTAATCACATATATGTCCATAATTAAACGACCTTATTTTAAAGTTATCTATAGACAAAACTATTGCTCAGAATACTGTGAAGTTTTGTGGATGACATAATAAAGGTTTGGAAATTTGTTTGAGCAGAAAATTTTAGTTCAAAGTTTCGCCAGCAGAGGGGTTTATTTCACGAGTTACACAATAAGCATACATTTACGATAGTTTAAAAATTTTATTACAACCAAACATGTTCCACGTGACAGTCATCCATCTGAATTGTAAGATAGCATGTTCCATAGTTGATCGCAGTGTGCCCTGGGAAATGCTGAGAACATGTCGTGAAATGCTCTCTTTAAGATCAATTAAAGGTAATAAATAACTATCGTATTCTAAGTATCGTATTTTAATAACTATCGTATCGTAATTTCTATCGTAAATGTATGCTAAAGGTGTAATTCATTAAAAAACGCCCTCTTGTGACGAAATTTTGAAGTATTTTTTCGCTTATATAATGTCCCATATCCTTATTATGCCTTCCACAACTTTATAAACAACAGTTTCGTTTGTAGACAACTTTAAAGTAGGGTCGTTTAATTATGGACACCCTGTATTACTAGTCATATGCCGCCGAAGGCAATTCTATACTTATTTTCTCTGTCATTAATATCAAAAAGTAATAAATCTGTTAATAAAGCAATTCTAAAAGAAGAAACAAGGCATTAAAATATGAATGTGTAATAATGAGTAAGTAGACAAGTGTTTCCAGCAATAAAATTAATTTCTTTGATGTGGATTTTAGCTGTTGGATTTACCAGCAAATGTCAATGGAAAAATCATGATATCATTACGATGCGTCTTTGAATGCTGCAGCTCAGTTGTTGTCATTCGTAAATTGTTGCATAGAACACATTTTACATAAAAGGAAGTTGTTAGGATCACGTGACTAGAGCAATTTGTTCCCCTGAAGTAGCCTTAAAAGTGGCGTTAATATTCGCTGCAAATTACTGATTTTTTGTATCGCACTGTTCGCTGCATAGCATTTTTCAAAATATAGTGCGCTGTACTACAAACTACTGGGAAAAAATGACGACTGCTGTAGTTTCGCTACTTGTAAGTGCGGTACACTTCCGACTACTGGGTAGAACATTGAAGCGATATACTTCAAAGGTGACTGATCCACTTAGTCTGATTCTGATTCTGATTATTAACGGGTTTTTAACAGTGAAATATAAAATTCAAAACTAGCGGATACCAAAAAGCAACAAATGGTTTGAGGCAACAATGGAAACGTCGAAAGTTAAACTTTGTCTACATACGTTGTGTCAATGTTTGAATTATTAAATAACATGTTTATATGGTATTAACCGGGTGAATTTGTGCTGAGAGGAATATTTATGACCGTAGGAATATTGAAAAAAAAAATAATTCGAATGATATTATAACTGTGTGCATATGGATAAAAATGTAAACAGAGGAAGTTTAAGTTGCGAATTGTTAAGTTTTTTTTTTACATAATTTTCAAAGACTCAAATGTTTCTTTCTTTGTGCTAAACTGATGATAAAAATAAGTGTTTTTTTTTTAATTCATTGACTTTTTTTAAATAATTTGTATTATAAAGATATGCTGTAACTTTTCTGCTATAATTTTTCTAGTTTAAATGACATTAAAAGAAATATTTTGAATGGTATTATGATTGTGAATACAGATAAAAATGTAAATAGGAAAATACTAAACATATTTCTAAATAATCTTAAGACTAAAATTTTTACTTTTATATTAAGCCAAAGTGATAATGAAATTAAGTGTTGTTTTCATTCATTGACGCCTTTTTATAATTGATTTCGATTAAGAAACCAATATAATCCATTGATAAGTACTGAAAGAAAAATCGAGCATCAAAATGATTTTTCGTACTTTCATTATAAAGCTTAACTGCTGTTCTTGAGTCTTCCATTGAACTTTCTTTGATAAATCATTCTCCAATCTAAATTTTAGATTTAGAAATAGAGATCCTTTGTGCTTAAAAAATAAGGATTTCACCTTTATCGTGAGAATGAAAATGTAGGTTATGGCTTAAGCTTTTATTCTAAAATAAACTTGAAGTATTGAAAGTATTTTACTATATACAGTGAAACTTGGATAATTCGAACTTGTTTAATTCGAAATTCTGGATAATTCGAAATTTTCGTACGACTGCTCTTAAAAATTTGCGATAAAAATTGTTCCTGAGACTTTTCTCAGCTAAAGTGAAAAATAGTTTAACAGTTTATTTTATCTATCTTTCTAAGGAAAAGAACCGCGATGGTTTGGAATATCACTATGAGGGGATTTCCAAGGAATTTTCTGACCCCATCAAAATCTTGCTTTGCAAAATCCTAAGAATTGGAGCAATAATTTCTGAAAGTGCGTTTTCAAATTCGGTATGCGCTTTTAAATTTAATTGATGTTTTGCATGTTACCGTTATGTATAAATTCTATACCTCATATACAGGGTCGCTTACCATTCTAATTATGAGAGGAAAATGCAGAAAGAGAATTTTCAACTATGGTATGCATTTCCTAACTGAACTAAATTTTTGAATGCATGTATTTTATAGACACAAATCTATATATCATATACAGGGTTGCTGAAAGAATTTGGATAATTTTCAGATTGTAGATGGGGATTGCTGAAATTGGATTTTAAAATGTGTTATGCGTTTCCAAATGGTTCAATTAGACTTTTGATACTTCAGCTTATTAAAAGGTGAAGTTTCGTTACATTATTCTGAATGTGTTGGAAAGTGTTTCGTAATCTATATTTCGTATATATATTCTAATATTTCGTTGTCTAACGCATGATATTTTTCTTTATTGTTTATTTATCTCTTCTTTTTGAGAGAATACATGTAATTTGAATTCTTGGATATTTCGAACTTTTCTCTGGTCCCTTCAACTTCGAATTATCCAAGTTTAACTGTATATGGTTTAATATCTTGTCTATTTTTTTTGGTTGAATTTAAAAAGTACCATAATAACGATTATTTTCTAGTTTTGTAAAATTGAAACCATAACGTTGGATTATGTACAATACTTATAAGCAGTCAAATTCGCAAAATTATTTATAAATATACATTTTAAAATGTCGAAATATTAATTAGCGATAGACTGAATGTATTTGGATAACAATTGTCAGTTATTTTCTTTTAATAATAATGCTGAAAAAATAACATTAAATAAATAAAAATTTCAAATGCTGGTAACTTCACTTTCATATTAAAAATGCAGCACTACTGATTCCCTGAATAAGGACTAAACTACAACACTGAAAAATAATGTAAAAGAGTTTTTCAATGTTTTTTTTTTTTTTAAATGACAAAACAAGTAATATGCTTTCTTCTCCTCCTTTTTCTTTAAAAAAATAATAATAATGATTAAAAATAGGTATTAATTTCATGCACATACCAAAAAGCTCAATGATAAGTAACTTTTCACCCGACTGCCAGGAAGGGTTATGTGTTTCACGCGTATCTGGGTATGTGGATTTCTTTATACCCTTAAAACATCCTAACGGCTGGATGGATTTTAATGAATGAGGTCTCTATCGATTTGTCCTAACCGTTCGATGGTTATAGGCTAGTTTTTGTTTTCTTAAATTCAAAATGGCGGTAGAAACTAAAAGAAATTTTTACGCAAACTATTGAGTGGCATATCATTGGATAGGTCTTTCCAAATGAAGACGATGTTTCATTGACTATTTTACAATCAGAAGCTCCGTTTAAATATTACACAACCTGGAAGTTGTGTTGGTAGGATCTCTAGCTTTACTGCAACTCCAACCTTCATAGACATCTAAAGGCCTCATCAAAACAGTGTTTATAAATATGAACTAACAATTAAACACAGCTTAAAAATAATCAATACAAGTAAATAAAAAAGTAGGAAAGTAATATAAAAAATAGTTTCACATTGATGAGAAATAATTAATTTGCTTGCTTTTTACGCAGTCGGGCTTTTTGATTTTTTTTAATTTAATTTTTACTTGTTATATTAACAATTTCTACCGGTGTCAAATGACACCTTTTAAAAGATTTCGATTTATGGTTTTCCATTTGCAATTTTTAGATTGAAACAATTGCTAATCATTTTTAATACACATAAAACTTTTTTTTATGATTATTACATTAGAAAACTACGAGCAAAACATATATCAAGACTTTAAAAAGGTTGTAAAAACTTTAAACATTTGATACCAGTACAAATAGTGTTAAATAATTTTAGTAAATGAGCAGGAGGAAATATTTTTTCTGGTGATAACATTCAGTATTTTATAAATCTAAATTTAATTTAATATCAATAAATATTTTTTAAAGAGGTAATTTCAGTTCAAAATAAAAATATTTCGAATGGCTGGATAAACTGATTGAATTTTTTATGCAACAATCCCCTGCATGAGAACAAAAAAATTAAGTCCATGCAATATTTTCTGTATTAATGAATGCGGTAAAATGTATAGCATTGTTCTTTTTAAATATTTTTAGAGACTTAAATTATTCATTTGTGGAGAAAATCCTTATGCGGGTTAAAATTGAATACAATTTTTAAATTTCCATTAGCAACCGCCGAATATTCTTTACCATTTGAATTTAATTTATAAAAGTAAATATAGAGGAAGTTCGGGTATTAGGGAATACTCGGGCAGTATGGAATACCTCAATATTTGGCCCGTACGGTGATGCAACCCTGTGTAAAACGGCCAAACTACTTCCTAATACCCTCAGAATACACTGTGGCGAGTTTTGCTTGGGTAACTGTTGTTAGAGTGACGCGGTGAATACAAATTTTTTTCTCAATTGTTGCATTTTTTTACATGTAAGTTTTATAAAATTCTTATTAATTATAAGACTTCTTCGTCAGTAATGTTAATCAAATTCAGTATTAAGTTGAACAGTTGTTTCTGTATTAATCAGTCAGTTTACCTCTACACTAAATTGATGACGAGGTTATTTTTTTCAAGATGGCATGCCGGTTAATATGGTCTATCAGCTAGACAACTATTTTAAGACGAATCTAGTGAAGAAGAACTATTATTCCACGCTCAAGTATCATCTGAGATGGACTTTTTTACCAGGTTGTACACTAGATGAGGAAGATCTGTTTGGCCACGGAAAATATTCAGAGGATGAAAGATGAGTGGAATGAAAAACATCCCTGATGTGTGCGATGTGGGTCCATGAGAACTGTGGCGGGGCTGAAACAACAGACCTACATTTATGATTTTTCTAAAAACTAAAACAATTTTTCAAAGAATATGACTATTTGTAGATGATGTACTAACTCTTTATTCATTAACTGATTTTGTTTATTCTTGTAAATCCTGTTTTTTCTTGCAATTTTTTTTATTTCTTATAATCCTATTCCACATTACCATACTCGTTCATATCACCCGAAAAGAGTAATTATTTTTAAAAGTCTAAATATTGATATTTTTTCCTCCCACTTTAAACGCATGAAATGTGTGTTAAGTTTGTACTTTACTAACTTCTAATGTATCTTAATGTAGACTTACAAACCAAAATGTAAATGGTATTCCATAATATACGAACATCCTCTCTATATACAGGGTGTTTCAAAATTATATGTCAGAATTGTAAAGGCAGATAGATGGGATCTTAGTAAGCTGATTTTACATTGGAATGTCAGTACGGGAATGCAGCGTTGAGACGTAAGAGGGCGTTGTTAAGACGGATGAAAACGCTTCGCTGACTTGAATCGTCATTCCCCGCATAGATTTCTGGTAACATGCATCTTTACACCAATGCGGAGGTTGCCGACATGCATTTCATGTATGTGGCTGCGCAAGGAAATGGCTCACACCCACCGCACTTCGACAGTTCTCGAGCTTTTCGAAGAACATTCCTCTACTGTGCTTTTTCCACTTATTGCTTTTTCCACTGCAGGAGTTCTGCGATATCTTCTAGTGCCTATGTCACGCCTCGAGGCATAAAATGATCCACTCGCGCATAACTCCCGATGGATTCACCCAAATGTTCGACAATCGGGCAGATTCCTACTTGGAAATCGTTCCGTATACATCCTTTGAAGAGCCACTCCATTTTCTTGCGCAGCCTCATACATGAAATGCATATCGGCAAGCTCCGCATTGATGCAACGACGCATGTTGCTCGAAATCCGTGCGGAGAATGACGATTCCAGCCAGTGAAATGCTTTTTATCAACTGAACTTAACAGTGCCTTCTACCGCCTCAATGCTGCATTTCCTCACCCACATTCCACGAAATCTGCTTACTAAGGTCCCCTCTACCTGCCTTCACATTTTCGACACATAATTTTGAAACACCCTGTATATGCAACAGGAAACTAATTTATAGCTCTTAATATATCGAAAAATAACATTTAATCCTAAAGATATAGTCTATATTAAAAAACACAAAACTTGCATTTGTTAAAACCAAAGGAAGTATTACATTCATACATGCGACAAAACAATTTTTTTTTTTAAATATTCAACAAATGTATACATATTTATAAGAAATAAATGCAAGCACATAGTCATCATTTTTACTACCAATGATCTTTTTAAAATGTAAGTGTTTCTTTATTTTTATCCTACTATTGGTTTAAATAATTTGATTCAATGTACTAAAATTTAATACTTTTAAATTTAAATTGAAAATAATTGAAATATATTAGCGGTATTTCTTAAAAGTGTTTTACTTACCGTTTTTCTTTTCCTTATTCCCATTTTTGGCACTTTCCAAAATAGTAGAAAAAGGGTTTATGAATTCGGTTTGTCTGGACATCTCTCGGCCTGTCTGTCTGTCCGTGCTCTAACTCTCGTAAATACACTCGGATTGCCATGTAACTTTTATATGGTGTTTAGGTTTACTATAAAATTTTCCGCATTGAAAATGAAGTGTCTAGAGTTCGTTTACAGGGACACACAAAAGAATTCCGTTACAGTATGGTCTATAGGGTAAAATCGTTTGTGTTGCGATAGTTTTTATGTTAAGACCGTATTGATGTTATGATATTTCAAACATAATGAGATTTATATGCATCACTAAGGTGGATTACAGCATGCTTTTTCAGAAAGGGAAAGGGAAGGGAAATCCGAACCGTAGTTCCAAGCTGTAAGCCTGATGGAGTGTTTTTCTGCGGATGGCTAAAACCCATTTGTTAGTCCCTCCTTTTGACAGCAGTTTTGAAAAGATTGGTAAAATATTTATATTTATGCTTTAGTAACTCAAAAAAATGTAAGATTCTCAAATATAGCTGTCTGGTTCAAAACATGACGATTTATAATAAATACAAAATATCAGTGTATACAAAACATGATTATACAAAACATGATTTTTGTGATCTCTGACCCCTAAAACGTGTAAATCCGTCGAAAACCGGAAGTCGAAAAAAATTTCGATTACAATACATTTCTTCTATTGAAGATAGAAGAAAGTAATAAAAAATTAAACTCTTATGTCAAGAAACAAAACAGTGATTTTACTTTTATAAAGATTTTTAAAATCTGCTTCAAATAACATTTTTTTTTTCTTTGCTTTTGAAGTTTTTAGTGAAATAATAGCTTTCTGCCTACGATTCTATTTTACAGTTCTGTCTCATATTTCATTTATTTTCTTTTGTTAAATGACAATCATTTCACTTTAAGTTTTTATTCTTTTAAAAGAAGAAAATTTGAAGAATAAAAGAAAATATTATTGATAAACCAGGGTTGTGGGTGATTGTAGAAAGGATTTAAAACGCATGAAATAAATGAGGAGATAAGCGAAATGAAAGATTCAGCAAAAGAAATAAATAAAAGTAGAAAACAGGAATTCTGCTTTCTCAGAATTTAGTCTTGCCCCCCGATGAAAAAAAAAATGTATATATAAATAGAACAAAATATATTTCAATTTAAAACTTAAAACACACTTTTATTTTATGTAAAATGACGTCATTCGCATCCGCTTAAGAATTCCACATTTACGATCAACTCTTAAACATCTGCAGTAAATCATGCATAGGATGTCACTATCGCAAAATAATACATAAATGCAGCAAAAAGTTGCCGTCATTAAAGAAACTCGACAAAAAAACGGCTATCTAGTGATTCATAGGCCTTTTTTTGTTTGTAACATTAAC
This sequence comes from Maratus speciosus, assembly GCA_963932465.1. NCBI lineage: Eukaryota > Metazoa > Arthropoda > Arachnida > Araneae > Salticidae > Maratus > Maratus speciosus. The sequence goes on along the minus strand of OZ010791.1, from coordinate 457,939,004 downwards.
ATATACTATTTTAGTCGTGACGTCAGTCATGATGTTTTGGTTGGAAACTGACCCCAAACAAACGGTTGCTATGTTGTATTTTCTATTTTGTTTGTGTGTGTTGCAGCTGTATCTTATATCTATATCTCACATCTAAGTGTTTTAATATTTGATATGTATACTGGTAACATTTTCCACGATTTATATTTAAAAAGAAATGATGCATAGCAACCGTTTGTTTGGAGTCAGTTTCCAACCAAAATGTTGTGACTGACATCACACTGAAAGCGTCTATCGATACTTAAATTAAACATAGTTTATAATAGCTCCATATTTTAACAGAAATTATTCGTTTATATTTTTTCAAAATAGCACGTATTTTAATTACATTTTCTTTCGATTGTTATGAGAAAATGGCAACGAAAAGGTATAATTGCTATTTTTCAATTCTTCAACTATTTTCCCTTTACTTTCTACATAAATGAAGTACTTGAGTTGCCAAAATCAAACAAATGGTGCTAAAAACTACAAAAAAATTAATATTTCAAAAATAAATGGAGATACAGTTTTTAAACAAATTATAACAAATTGTAATTAAACAAAATAAGCTGGGAGAAAGAAATAGCATACCGTACTGGGGGCTAATATGTCACGATATACAGAATGTTTCAAAAAGTTTGAAATGGCAACTTCTACTTATTTTTTTCACTGTTGTAGAAAAGTAGGTAATGCAAATCTCAAAATTGTTGGAAATAATGTAGGAATGAGACAGTCCTCGCAGGAATTTTCAAAAATTAGAAAAAAATTCAGTTTTTTCACATAAAACCATCCCAAAATACTACATACCTTCATCTTTAAAATTAACTAAATTGTGATAAATGAAAAAAGCTGACATATAAATTCCCGCGCGTTTTAAAAGTCTACTTTATTAATTAAATTAGGGGCCATTCATAAATTGATGATAGCTTTCCTTAGATCGAAAATATGTTGAAAAGTTTGAAAAAAAAATAGAATCAAAAATACATCTAAGTAAAGCATTACAGGTTGGGCTCATATAAAGAGACAAATGATGTTTTAAATCCTAGAAATACAATTTTCAAAAATCAATTCGAAAAACATTTTATAAGTGTTTTCTATCGTCTTCAATGCATAACTGAAGTATTTTAACAATGCTTCTACAACTTTTTTTGTTGGCAATACTATTGATGCAACCACCGGTTATCGTTTTTAGATGTACGTTGCATATGTATTTTCTTACGTTTTTCCTTTTTATCTTTTGCAGTACCTCAGAGATTTACATTTCTAATGCCTTCCACATGTACTTAATCAACATCATACTATACTATATCATACTACATGCATATATATTCAATTTTTTGTATAAAGTCAAACTTTCACTTAATTTTAAGATCAGAATTCAGCCAAGTTAGTTGATATAATTGCATTTAAGGTGTTTTAATTTAACTGAAATTAGCTATTGTCTGTAAAGGTTTAGGAAAGTTTTCCATTAAAATATGCATTTCAGTTTATTTTTGTATGTTTAATAATTCAGTTTGTTTGTTTTGATTGCATTAAAAGTAGTTTCCGAAATTTGTATATTTTGCTTATTGGTAATAATTTTAAAGTTGTGTAGCAGAATTTAGCTTAAATCTAACGTTAGTACATGACTGAGTAAATTTGTTTACAAACCATTACTGTACCTTTTTCCTAAAATAGAAATGGAAAAATGGACAACCACTACCCTAGGGAGCTAAACTTGATGCTTAAAGTTTAAGTGACGGTGTGCACAGATGGCGCACATATTATAATTACATTCTATTGTACAGACTGTTTACATTTGTTTTTACATTCTTTGATACAATATTTGTAACACTTTAACATCAGTTAATTCATTCAAATATGTGTACAATTTTACAGTCAGTGAAGTTCAATTTAGTACACTGTAATTAAAACAAATTAGTTACGATTTACAGTTACAGTTTCAAATTGAAATCTACACATGTGTTTGCACCACCCTTATTAATATAAATATTCCATGTAACTGGAGTTAAAGTGATATACAAAACTAAGGTGAATAGAAAAACAAAATTTAACCAACATAAAAAGAGACGATATCTATATATGTATGGAAACACATATATACAAATGTGATGACAAATCAAATTAAAGGACTTCACAGGAGGAAGGATTAAAGTCGGACGTTGAGTTTCTAAAATTTCTTTTTCCTGTATCTCTCCTGTCCCAAACATATAGACAGAAGCGTTGTCATTCACAAATAACTAAGAATAAAATGAATATAATATGCTATGTACATGATTAAAAACACTATAACAAATATCTTTAGCGTTAATTTATTGAAATGTGAAAAAAAAATGTGTTTTTAATTTTTGTAAATCGCAAAGTAGGATGTTCCATAATTATCGACACTAAAATATTTTATGAATAAATTTTAAAGTTTAACAACATACTTAAAAATGCTAATATTTAATAGTGATTCCATTCTTTTTTTCCTCCAAATACGCGAATTTTCATTGAATTATCTGATTTTTCCATAAATTCTGGGGACACAGTTAATACCAAGCTTCTTCAGTCGCTGCTTTAAGCTCTGATCGAAAAATATTGGATAAACTTTTCTTGCTATTTTTTCTCATACGTTTCCCATACAATTATGATCTAGACTAAGTGCCGGCCAATCCATGACTTTAATATTATTTTGGCGAAACCATATTTTTCCCGAGTTAGACATATGAATCTATGCCCTACAGTAAGTAGATCAACTAGATCCTATACAAATAGACTATACAAGTAGATCCTATTAGCAAATTCATTAGTGAAGTTAAATCATACTCTAATATTTGCTGATAGTCCTGGGAGTTGACCTTTTTTTTTGCGCAAAAGGCCAAGAGCATTTGTCTATTACACCCAAAAACAACCAATCCATTATTAACATTATTAATTTTCCGTCCTGTTGCATGCTAAAGAAATATATTGGTGCGTTTCTTAAATAGTACCAGTAAATTTATATCCAACTAAATTCCACTTTTTCTCACCATTAAATATTATTGAGACTCATTTATTACGACGAGGCATAATTTACTTTGCCCAGTTCAGTCGCGCTGTTTCATGACAGACCAAAATGTAGGATCAATAATGGCTTGGGTGGTTTTAGATTTACCAACGAAGCGTTTTTAGGCTTTTTCAGTAATGAAATAAACTCTAAAGACTATCAGTAAATGTTAGAGCACCACTTAACTCCCTTACTGGATTTGATCATAGGACCACATAATGTTTTCACATAATGTTACACATAATGTATCAAGAAGACAGAACATCGATTCATTCGTCTAAATCGACTCGCCAGAATAATGCAATGTTACGGACCAGTCTGCGCTTAGACCGTATCTTAATTGATTGGAGAACGTAAGGAAATCGTCGGTAAAACCAGCAAGAAAATTTTATGGCAATGGCCGCAAATATTTTTCGATCAAAGAGATTAAAACAACGTTTGAACTATGTTGTATAAACATAAACATGTTTAATGTCTATAGTTAAGGGGTACCTATTTTGTGGTATAAAAATAAATAATGCATTTTTGTTTTTCAATTTTCCAATAAATAAACTCTAAATGATATTTCTTGTAGTTTTTATAATCATACGCATCACATATTATATTCTTTTTTATTTTTAGTGTTTGTGTGACATTTTACGCTTGTGTCTGTATTTTTTGAAACAGGGTGTATTCATCAAACAGGAGGTGGCAGGTGGTTCTCTATTATTAATAATAATCCAATTTTACGAACTCATTAGGGAAAAAATCTTCTTAGATCGACGTGATTTTAATGAAATTCAGTAAGCTTTACCTTGGAATCCCCATCTATGGTTATTTCAAGTGAAGAAATGTTTTTGTAATAAATTGAATGAAACAACTACAATATTTAAAAATTCAGGGGAAAACAAAGATAAGAATAAAATTGTTTCGGATTAATTTACGGCTGTCACGTCTTGTAGATTTAAAAACGGTAATTTAAGGTAGAAGCCTTAATACAAGTAATTAATAATTATTAGTTTAATTAATAGGTAATAATACTGTCAACATGGGATACCACTTTATTTTATGTATTATTAATGAAAATCCCTTACACATTCAGATAAATTAATTTATTCAACTTATCCTGTGTCTTAAGCAAAAATTATGATTTATGTTCTGCGACGTGATTATTTATACTAGAATAACTTGAATTCCTTCTGCTTCTGAATTTGGAGGTAACGTAAATCAAAATAGATAAACACACAACCACCTAAAAATTACTAGACGATTTTAAAATTAATAATTTTCGATTGAGTTTTTTCTTTTATATTTAGAGGAGTTTTACTGTTCAAACATACATTATCGAAAAAAATTATAAGTCTTTCTTTTTCAAAATTAACGCTCATTTACTACGATTTCGCTGGGTTCATCGCTACAAAGTGTTGTGAAATGTTCTATACCAAAACTTTTCTAAGTATTAGCATCAATATGTGAAAAATTCATACAAAAACAAGTTGTCTGGTTTACGATATCTTTCTGTACTATTTATAAGCGCTAAAATGTGCTCCAGGGGTTACTCCACAACTTATATAATCACCTGTTATATAATAACAACGGAACCCATATATCCGCAAAATGTGAAGGTACCATGATACAAATAAAAATCTTAGTATCCATATTGTTGTCACATCGCGACAAGATAAATGAGCCGTACATTACCACTGTGTTATGCACATCACTGTAAAGTCGATATTTCTAATTTTGTGACATGATGAAAATTACTCAAATATGTGCCATGAGGACTTCATACCGGTGTCACCAGAGGTGTCAAACTATACGTGCCCGTGTGACCTGAGTCCACCCGATAATTCACTCTCTTATCGCTTACAGTAATTTGCTTCCCCAGCCCACCCACTTCCCAGTGTTCTATTTTGTTATTTTTTAAATAGTCGAAACAAATTTCATCCTTTTCATGTTCATCAAATATTTTTGTTTTAAAAACAGTAAGGGAAGGGCATCAATAAATGGCAACAGTAATATTAAAAATCCTTTCAGTGGACGTATAATTAGATATATCTCAAAATTCCTGCATATTTTACCAGTGATAATACCCGTTTTAATGTCTTAAGCACTTAATTGACTGGAAAAAATTTTGATCGATGTCTTAGTTTTTTCTGCTGTCAATTTATTGGCATACTCATGGTATTATTAGTGAATATTAGTACCGTTACAAGGTAGAATGTATGAGAATATACATTAATATAATTACATCTTTATACTTTATACAATAAAAAAATTAAACCTTGACTTAGAATTAATATTTTTTCTGTTCACTTTACCCTCAAAAGAAACAAAGTCGAAAAAAACCAATCATGCCATTTTAGCCGAATATTTTTTAACTCATGCGTATTGTTTTACATATTAGCGCCACTGGGCCAGGTGGTGACGGTCACATGAGGGATGAATTAAATAATGGTAGTATGATGTGTAAGTGTTTCATAATGCGGTAAAATAAAGGTATTAACTTTTTGTTGCCATTGTAACTGTCATCCTTTGTGATGATTGTTACGTCACATCGATTGGCTGTGCCATTAACGTAGAAACATTTGAGCTACTCTTTAAAGTGAATTATCCCCGGATACCTCCTGCACATGCAAATAAATTACTTCATTCTCCCATCCTCTAACACTTGCAATAATTATTACATTTATGTTCCAGGGCAGAATTATTAGATTTATGATCTACCACGAAATTGTTTGTACTCTATTACATTGAAGTTGTGCCTCTCGCTTTGAGGTTAAAATAAATTATACTCGAAAAGTATATTTTCAAACTTATCTAAATTAATGCTTCCTGTTTGATTCTATCAACAGGATTTTTTCAATCACAGCAAGAAAGAAATCTTATTCCAAGTTCGGTTCTTCCAAGACACCAGTTTCCCGGCCACTGCTTCTTCCTTTTTTTTTCTTTTAGAATCGTTTATTTATTACATCGTTTTTAAAATTTATTTTATATTGTAAGTAAGATGAGTTTATCAAAAAGTAACGAGCTTTAGTTTAAAAACCAACATTCATTTATTGCGACTTAAACAGCGTTTCCAACTAAGGCGTTTTAATGTGAGAAACCTTCCCACCAAAACGCAATTTAATTACGCGTGTTTGACAATAAATTTCTGCAGTTCACTTACCTTACCTAAATAGACAGCTTTCTGCCTTTACACCACAGGATATTGAATGTGCAATAATTGAGTGTTTATTTTGAACATAAAATTCTACCAATACCACTTTTACTTAACCTTGTATCTTTGCCTAGTAAAACTGTAAATATAAAACATAAACAATAATGACTAAGTCAAAGGTATTAATTTATAAAACCATCTAATATTATTTGTGCTTCCTTATATTATGCATTATTACCGAAAACTTCATGCGCATCCATATTAATTAATTTATTCTCCCCATCCTTATAACACCACAATAAATATCAGATTTATGTTCTACGACAGAATTATTTATGCTGTATTTTATTGAAGTTCATTGGACAGGAAGACATAAATTGTAATCGGCAACTATATTTTCTAACTTGATAGATTTCTAACAATCTAAATTGATAGTTTTCTTTTGATTCTAGCGATAAGATTTGTTTCAATCTCAGTAAGAATTAAATCGGATCTTGTTCGGTTCTTCTGAGACACCAGTTGCCCAGTCCCCTGTCTCTTAGCAACAGGACGCAGAAACACGAACGTATATTTCCCACTCCACCTAGATCTCATCGATTTAGAAAATAATGGTCTTGGAAGAAAAAGGTAAACCACGTGGTCAAAGTAAGAATATGTAGCAATCACATTAATTGGATCAACGCGTTATTTCATCGGATTAAAAATAATTCCGACGTGTTGCTAAATTAGAATGAGTTTGGATTAAAATAACAGCTCACATGTGACGTATATCATCCAAGGGTCGTTTCCATTGTAAGAGCGTGCTATTTCAATGGATATTTTATGCGTTATTTCGCCGGATTAAAAGTAATTTCTATGCATTGCCAAATTAGAGTGAGTTTGGATTAAGATAATCAGTCACAGGTAAAGTAAATCATGCGACGCTTATTTCCATTTAAACAGCAGCTCAATATTGCTTCATTATACATCTAGTTTTTCTTTGTATTGTTTTTAAAAAAGATAAACTGTTTTCATATTAATATTAATTTTATTCATGTTACATTTAAAATTTCTATTTAATATTTAATTATTTTTTAACTAAATCATATTGCTTGTTAAAGATATCATACGAATTGCATTTTTCCAACTAATGAAAAAAAACCCGTCCAGGTCGGTAGTTGAATCTAAGACCTTCGGCTTAAATTGTCAACGCTGTACCTATTGAGCTATCTGGACCGACAACTAGCGGAAACACTTTACTCAGTTAATCATATTGGTAATAGCATCTCGTCTGCCACGTAGACAGCTCAACAGAATATACCACAGGTAATCCCAGCAAACACATATCTTTCGGCACACGATCGGACCACAGCCGACAGTGTCGGTTAAGTGTCGGCATAGGCACAGTGGTTTCGGTGAAGTGTCGGCAGCATGTCGGCAACTGAAACTTAAGAATCTGCTTTTTCGACTGCCGGTTACCGTAATCGGTCCCCTTATGGTTATATATCGGCAAGCGACTTACACCGGCAAGTGATGCAGGACCGATATATGATTTCTGATAGTGGCCCGATTAGATTTGCCAACATCGGTCCGAATTCGGAATTTTTATTCTTAGCCGACATTTTTTTTTCTTTTCCTTAATTTTGTTTGAATTTGAGTTTTGATAAGATATGTATATTTCATGTATTTCATATGAAATTGTAACAGTGATAAACAAAAAAAAAAAAAAATTCAAAAATAGCCTTTTTTTTTTTTTTTTTTTTAAAAAAAGATGTTATTGAATTCATTTTAAAAAGGCTTACAATTATTTGAATCATCGAAAGAGTTTTTTAAATCGCCCCTTAAAATTATTATTCGTTATAAACTTAATCGAGAAAAAAAAACTTCATAAATTAATTATTTTCTAACTATATACAGTAAAACCTCCCTAAAGCGACCACGTTCCGTTCCAATAAAAATTGGTCGCTCTGAGAGGTGGTCTCTTAATGGAGTTCATGTTTAAAATTAGATTTTAATAGTTGAAAAAAGGTAAGAAATAACGTTACTAAAATTTACCTTTCACATTAGGAAAAAAATTAAAAATATAAGTAAAAATAAAAGTAAAAAATAAAAATTTAAGTATTAAAGCAACAGTTAATTACATAAGTAAATTACTGTAGAGTTTAAAAAATGAATAAATTGACGTTTGCTCTGATTTTACGGTTTTATCTTTTATAACTTTTATTTCCAAGTCCTTTCGAAGTTCACTAAATAAATGCAATTTTTTTGGACGGAAACAAATAATGATGATTTCATTAATTTATCTATTTCTTTCAGAGTTTCCTGACAGAATAGGGCAGGGGAGTTTATTGACTGTCATTCTTAACACTAGAACGGCGGGAAAATCTTACCTACTAGAACGGCGGGAAGGGGTCATTTTGACCCCTCGATGAAAATGCTGAAATAACAACGCTTAAACAATTTTAAATGCCATACATTGGCAAAAACATGTAATTTCCGTGTATTTCATAATTTACATTTAATATTACTCGATAATTTATTGAATTTTAGAAGTACTGTATATGTAACGCCTACATGGCGATTAATTGGACCATACTACAACTACTCAAAAAACTCATTAATTTGATATAAAAATCGATTTAAAATTAATGTTTTCACAAATTAAAACTAATGTTAACTAAAATAAAACACAATTTATAAAATAATATATATATATATATATATTTTCATCTAACTTATTCGCTGAATGATTCACTCTCTAAATCCATAAATGAGAAATTTGTTCTGTTGTTTCCGTTACTTCATTATAAGTGTAGCTGAATGGTTAATATGTTAAGCATTCTGTTTCAATTTTATTTAATGCTTATAATACTCCAAATTGTGCACACGTATTAGGAATTAATTCAGTTGTAACCAGGGATGAGATTTCCGACTTTTGGAATACCAGTATAATCTTAGAGAAAATGTTATTTTATTTAATCGGAACATTGTTCTGATTTAATAATGATTGTCGGCATAGTGTTTTGCCGATGCCGGACCGGCTGTGCGCCTATCTGTCCGGCGTCACTCGCCCGGCGTGTCGAAAAAGATACGGAACCGGTACGGCAGACGGTATCGTGCCGATACCGTCGGTAACGGCAAAGCGGTCGTCGGCCGATTGTTTACCGATAGCTTTGTGTTTGCTGGGATGGAACACCATTAACCTTCTCAGCGCCGTAAACTGATATATCCGTTCACTAATCTGTAGAATTCACTGAAATAGAAGCATTATTTAAATTAATATAACTCTACAGACATAATTCAGTTTTAAAACATTAAGTTATGATTAATGCTCTCAAGGTTTATATTACTACACGTAATTCAATATTTTATATCAAGTTGAAAAAATCATCCTTTGTTTGGTATTTTTAGGTGCGTTCGCAATCGTATAAATACATTAATATTTATATATACATATAGCTCATAAAGCCGTCGCCTGGCCCGGCCGCCTGTCTGTCCATCTGCCCGCATATAACAGCACAAGAACTACCCAACCGTATGGTTTGAAATTTAATATATATAATCGTTGCAGAATTTTGTCGTATAGTGTATACATAAATATATACGCTATATAGCCAAAGGTGACCGGTCATTTGCGAATTTAGACGTTTTGTTAAATATCTAGAAAAATACATGAGGAATTAACCTAAAACTGCAGGTGTGCAAGAAGTATGGTATAGGTTATATATTTCCACGAAGACTTTTTCTCGAAACCCCATAGGGGACCGTCAACAAATTGAAATAAAATGAATATCTTTTGGATAACCCTGTAAGAATTAATGTAGAAAAAGCGTTCAAACTCGAGATTATTAATAAGTGGCTTATTGTAATATACTGTGCTCATTTTTATGAGGAGCATGTATACTCGTAGAGACATTAAATTTTTTTATAAAAACAGTCCCAAATTTCGCCAAGTTTTTTTGCTTATAATTTGCAGAGTTCTTAACATAAAAAAAAAAGTTCTTTTCAGAAAATATGACAAGCAACATTGTACACAATACTCTGCAATCAGAATTAAAAAAATAATAAAAATTGGATGAAAAATGAGTAGGTTTACTAAAAAGTGTTTCACTGCGCATGTGCGAATGCAATCAAAGTATAATATGCATAATTTATTAGCTAAGTATTTAGAGCAACTTTTGTGAAAGTTTCAAAATCATAGCTTGAAAATTCTGAAAATTATCGTCGATAGAATAAGCTCGAAATCCGTTGTTCCCAAAAAGAAGTAAAAAGATGAGGGGTTGTATCAAATATCTGTTGATTAGTGCCAAGATAGCTTACACAATATTACACGTACTACTATATTTGGATACAAACCCTCATCTTTTTGTTTCCTTTCGGGAACAACGGATTTTGAGCGTATTCTATCGACGATAATTTCAGAATTTTCAAGCTATGATTTTGAGACTTTCACAAAATTTGCTCTATATACTTAGCTAATACATTATGCACATCAGACATTTTCCATCAGGCGTGAAATATCGAAAATTTCGTTGGTCGGGCACGGTAAAACCGCGAATTTTGTCGATCTGGTGCGGAAAAATCGCGAATTTTGTCGATCGCACATGGAAAAATCGCCAGTTTTCTTGTAAGTTGCGCGGAAAAATTGAAAATTGTTCATCGGCTACAGAAAAATTGCAAATTTCGTCGATCGGGCACAGAAAAATCGCGAGTTTTGTCGGTCGGACACCGACATATCAAGAATTTTGGCTATCAGACATAGAAAAATCGCCAGTTTTGCTGTAAATTCCTCGGAAAAATTGCAAACTGTTCATCGACTACGAAAAAATCGCCTATTTCGTCTGTTGATCCCGCGAAAAAAATTGCAAATTTCGTCGATCAGGAGAGGAAAAATCCCGAATTTTGTCGATCGGACCCAAAAAATTGCGAATTTTGTCGATGGGGCACGGAAAAATTACGAGTTTTGCCAATCGGGTTCCAAAAAATCACGAATTTCGTTGATCGGACACGGAAAAGTCGCGAATTTTGTCGATGATACACGGAGAAATTGGCAATTTCGTTGATCGGCTGCTGAACAATCGTAAGTTTCGTCTTTATCGCGAGAAAAAAATCGCGAATTTTGTCACAGTCAGTTAAGAATCGCGAATTCCGTCGATAAAGGCCGGAAAAATCGCAAGTTCTGCTGATAGGGCACAGAAAAATAGCGAATTTTGTCGATCAGTTTCCAAAAAAATCGCGAATTTCGCTGATTGGTTACGAAAATATCACGAATATTTTCGATCATGTGCAGAAAAATCGCGAATTTCGTCGATCATGTGTGGGAAAATAGCAAATTTCGTCGATCATGTGCGGAAAAATTCCAAATTTCGTTCATCGGGGCGCGGAAAAATAACGAATTTGTCGATCCGGCGCGAAAAAGATTGCGATTTTTATCGATCAAGGGCGGAAAAATCAAAAATTTCGCTGATCAGACACGGAAAAATCGCGAATTTTGACGAACGAGCTCCGAAAAATCGCGAATTTCGTTGGTCGGGCACGAAAATATCGCGAATTTTGTCCATTACGCGTGGAAAAATAGCAATTTCGTCGATCAAGCGTAGAAAAATTACGAGTTTCGTATATCCTTACCAGCTAAATTATACACGTTGACTGGGCAGGGCAACCTTGAGGGGTAAAACTCCCCCCCCCCCCTCTGAAACCATATTTTTTATCTGATTATAGTCCAAACATCACCTTCTCGAAATAGAGTTCTCTCCGTGTGGCCCTCGACAACCCAGACATTTTTGTAAGTGGCCCTTCTCTTAAAAAGGTTGTGCACCCCTAATAGAGATAGATAGATAAATGGATAAAGTTTTGAACTGGGGGTGGTTTTGGGTTCTAGGGGTCATGATCGGCGTTGATCTGCAAAATTTTTTCAGAAATTCCAACGTAGGGGATATTGCAATAGGTAGCATTTCATACGAAATCTACCTAATTCGCGACATGGTGGTGTAAACCAGGCAAGTACAACCTTTCAGTAAGCATAACCGGTGGAAAACAACGAAGAACGCCATTACTCACAAGACTCGAAACATACAACAATATTATCTCACCGTAGTAATGGTAGCGACACACACACATCTTACACGAGGCATATACATCTGTCGGTGGTAGCCATAAGGTATCTACAATTCAGGACCTCCGTGTAAAACTATTTTTAAGTAAAAACGTAAATCAGAATAAATTCAGAATTACATTTTTCTGATAAGGGGCCGATCTCAAACATTTTTGTAAGGGAAGACCTCAGAAACTTTAATCTTGCCTATAATATTAACCCTTAACAGTTTCTTTCTTTTTCTTTGACACAATAAACTAAAAATAGGAACAAAATATCACTTTTTCCGTACTCAAATATTTGCCTTGTATAGTCGAAAAATGTCTACCAATTAATAAAGTAAAAATAATTGCATATTACACAACGTATTAAGTTAAATATTACTCCATAGTACCAAATATAATATGTGCTACAGGATTTATTGGTTTAACTTTAGAAATATTTACAATAGTGTGTGAATATCTCATGAGTATGCAGGGAGGATTAGAGATATTTATTTAATTGAAAATTTTTCTCGATATCGGCATTTCATTGGATATATTTTTAGTGAAATACCAACGTATAAGCGACAAACGAAACGTATTGGGAAGAAATATTGGCTGTCTTGAAAATATGGATACCCCGATATTTTTCTCAATGTTACAGAAAGATTTAGCCAATAAATAAAAATAACAATCATTTTCTTTCTTCTAACCTGTTTTATTCATTCTTCTACTCTGTACCAGAAAAACTATTTTCTTTGTTCGCTATAGTAGTTAAAAATTATTTAATATTTTTACAACAATTTCTCTCTGCCCTATATTCTGAGCATATTACATGGATTTATTACAAAATAATTCAATATTTTTAACTAAAACGAAATTAAGCATAAACTAACCGACGTTGCTTCTGTGTTTAATTAAATTATATCTAGTACAATACTTCTACGAAAACTTTAATTATGTTTGCAAAGGATCAGGATCAACGATCAACATCGCTATTGTTGATATTTCCCGGTCTACAGATTAAATACATTTCCTCAAGCATTAATCAATTTTGAGAGACTATTTTACTGTTGACCACTGTAATATGCTTTACTCACTGCATGCTACTGTACTCAATGCATGCTACTGTAATATGCTTTAGCTCATAAACAAACCCAGAGATGACACAAATGGGGAACGTTAAAAGGAGCAAAATATATACATTCTGAACATCAACATAACTATTTTCTTCAGACATGTATCTGAAGAACGGAGAGTATATTAAATAAAATTCCTGAATCAGTGTTTATGTAATATTACAATAACATGAAGATAACTTATTTTTATCCAAAATATCCGAAAAGAATGCACATTAAGTAAAATTCGTTAATCATTATTTGCTTTGTGTATCATTGATTTCTACATTGTAGAACTGATTAATTTGTAAGTCATGACACAATCGCAAGCCACAATTTTAGCTAAATATTGTATTTATTGACATTACATTTGGATTACTTACAATGTAATGACAATATTATACAGCAGATTAACTTGAGAATTAATGCCTAGTATTAAAACTAATATCGGATATTCCATTTATTGTCTTACGTTAGGAATATTTATAAGGTTATGCAAACATTTCAGAGTATAACAGGGTGGAAATAGTTAGGCAACATGTACAATCAATATTTAACGAATGTACATATTTTATTGGAAATAGTAATATTTCTTTAGTAGAATTTTTTTCAAGACATTGGCATTTCAATGGATCTATCTTTCACTATAATTCCAACATATAACGGATATTCAATAAGTATTGGGAAGAAATATTGACTGCTTCGAAAATATAGACACAATATTTTTTCTCAATACCGTCATCGAGATAACTTATTTTCTTTAGAAGCAGTATATCTGAAGAAAATGTATATTAAGTAAAATTCATTAATCGGTACTTATATAGTTTTGCATAACATCAAGATAACTCATTTAAAAATATATATACATCAGAAGGAAATATACATTAAGAAAAATCCATTAATATCCTTTCTGCATCATTGAATTCCAAACGTTGTCTAAGAACAAGACTTAGCCAATAAATAAAAATAACAAGAATTTCTTTCTTCACTGTAAAAAAAGGACAAATGTTTCTTAGTTTACAAAAATACAACATAACCACGTATGAAAATATTCAATAATCTCTTCGGAGTCTTCATTATTCTGAAAAGCATTTTTTATCTTTAGATACCTCATAAACCAATATTTTTGCCATATTAAAAGAAGCATTTATAAAAACAAAAATTCTGTTGTTGTCAATGATTTTCGGAAACATTTCCGAGTAGTTTTTATAGTCTATTAATTAGTTTTCTCAGGCCAGGATATCGGCTTTTAGGATTCTATCAGTTTTCAATTACACATTTTGAGCTGCGTAATTGAATTTATGCATCAACAGTAACAGAATAATATTAATTTTAATGTTAATGTTAATGGTGTTAATTTATAATATTTGTCTGTAAAACATGTTTGTTGAACTTGAAAATGTATAGTATCCGAAAAACTTATATTCCAGGTTGACAAAATTGGTTAATACGCTATAAAAACTACTGGGAAAACGTTTCCCAAAATCAGTGGCAGAAAAAAAAATTTGTTTTTATAAATGCTTGCTTAAATTTCGAAAATATATTGTTTTCTGATGTTTTTAAACATAAATATCGCTTTTCGGAAACCTGAGTTATTTGAAAATGTTTATTGTGTATTTTTCTTCGTGATTATATTATATTGCCCTAGATTAAGAAACATCTGCCTTTTTTTAAAGTGTTCTAAACCGATTTATTTTTTCCTTTCTTTCATCTAATATATACCAAAAAATATTTTTTTTCTTTCCACTGGTAGTTAAAAATGTAGTTTAATATTTTTACACCATTTTTTTCTGCCCTGCAGTCTGAACCTGTTCCATGAATTAATTATAAAAAAAAATATATTATTTGTAATTAAAAAAACTTAAGCGTAAACTAAACGACGTTGCTTCTGTGTTTACAATTAAATTTTAAGTAAGGCAAAATTTCTATGAAAGATTTAATTATGTTTGCAAGGGATCAATATTAGCGATCAACGTCGCTATTGTTGTTTATGTTTCCCCATCTATCAGATTAAATATGTTACGTCCTCAAGCATTAGTCACTTTCAGAGACAATTTTGCAGTTAGCTGCTGGACTGTAATATGTTTTAGCTTATAAAACAAATCCAGAGATGACACGTTAAAAGGAACAAAAACATACGTTCTAAACATAGAGGTAACTTATTTTCTTTAGAAGTACTAATATAGATGAAGAGAATGTATATTATGTAAAATTCATTAATCGGTGCTTATATAGTTTTGCATAACATCAAGATAACTCATTTTTATCCAAAATACATCAGAAGGAAATGTACATTGTGGCGATTGGGTGAATGAATTCAGCATGGCAGGGATACGTGAACATTAAATTTATTTTTCGGCACGTACACACACAGTAGACATCACAGGTACATTTCACAGCAATTTATATAAAAAGACAAAGTCTTGTCGGCAGGTATATATCGCTATCCGTGGATTTTGTGTTAGGTGAGAAAGTCAAGAGTACAGTCCTGTATTCTACTTTAAACTTGTATCTCAAAGACGTACCACCAGAATTAAACTCTGGTGCGATCTTGTCCAGGTTTACCGAACAAATCGATGCTATAACTACGAAGCGAACTAACTGCTTTCTGCAGGTTCAAAAATGATGAATCCCCTCATATCCTAATCGGCCATAACAATATTAACTATTCGGCTTTTCAAATATTTGAAGTGCCTCTCTAAGTGCCTTTAAACCACTAGAGGATTTATTTGCCCATAAACATTCGTGTAACGTCGAAGCTAAGAGCTTCAGGGAAGTTTATGGGTTTCATAAGGCCAAATATAAGTACATGGCTAAAAAATACGATCGTTGAAGTGTCATATGGAGTGGTTTGAAGTAAAATTAATGGCTGGTCTGAGAAGTATGGCGGAATTTTATGGGGTACATACTAGTGGCATTTCTCTCAGACTGAACAGGGTTTTAAGGTTCTTGTTAGAACTCTAATGGCCGTGCATTAAATATGAAATGAAAACACTTCGTTACAAAATTAAGAAAAAATCATTAAATTGGCTTTCCTTTCTGTATCGTTGACTTAAATACGTTATATAACAGTTTAAATTATAGGCTATAACACAGTAGAAAGCCCAGTGTGACTCCGTTTTACCCCCAAGATTGTATCTATAGTCTTTACATTGCGATTACTTACAAGGTAATGACAATGTTATACAGGTTCATTCCTTAATTTCATTTCGACTCAAATAACTGATGAGAGTTAGCTTCATTCGTGAACGCTAGGTATAGAAAAATGGGTATTCGAAATACGATGATGTACCTCGAAGCTCACCCTAGCGGTAAACCGCACAGTTAGCGTTCCTGTCTCAAAAACGCCACGATATACAAGAAAAAAAAATTACAAAATTGTAGAGCACCCTCGAATTTGTACGAAATTATATATTACATGTAAACGTAACTTTATTATAAGCCCTGAAATCTAATTTTTTGGATCCATTCATCATTCTAAATATACCACAACTGTATGCAGAAGTGTGGCATTATATAAGTCATATGCTCACTTACTAATAAAAATAACACATATAAGCAAGTTAAAGTTTATTTTATTAAATAAAGCAAGTTAAGTAGGCTCAATGGGGATACCATCGCAAGTAATGAATTTTGCATGTGTACCGATAACCAATGGTGAACAACATACAGCATATTTAACGATTTTTTAAAAATAAAATAAATTATACCTTGCTTACATGTCTTGATTTCATTAGTAAAGGAGTATCTATCTTATAATGCTACACTTTTACATGCAATTAATGGTGTATTTATGCTGGTGATTAGATTTCAAAACTGCAATTCAGCATAGGCGCCAACTTAACGGGGGCGACGAGGACAAATCAGGCAAACTTCCACCACTAATTTTAAAATCTTATTTTTGACTGAATGACAGTGATTTAACAGTACAAAACATCGTTTTAAAATTAGTGGTAGAAGTATGCCCGATTGACTACTTCGCCTGCATGATGTCGGCGCCCATACATTTCAGGGCTTCAAATAAGGTTATTCTCTCATATGAGACATTATTTCTGACTAAATAATTGACTTATTCTGATATCTTGTACAGTTTTTGCGATAGGAATGATAATGCCACAGTTTACAGCTAGGGGTACACAGCTAAACATCTCTTTTTGTAGCACATACCTGTTTTACTTATAATTATACATCATATTTATTGCTAACTTGGCTCACCAGTCATTTGAGACAAAACGAAATTAAAGAATTGCACTTTATAAGAGATAAAAATACAAGTTAATCCCAATATTAAAACTAATATCTGCTTTTGTATTTATTGGCTTTGTACTACAAATATTTTGCCAATATTTTACCTGAACACAAAGTGACAATATTTAGAAACCATTGGCGATCGATATTTACAATATGTTGATATTTTATAAAAAATATTTTTTGAATATTTTTATCGCGATTTCGCCATGTCATTGAATTTTATTTTAATATGATGCCAATAAATAATCCGTATTAGGTAATCCGTAATCCGTAATCCATTAACTATATGCTTAGAAAATATGGAGACCCATTATTTTTTTAATATCAAAGCAAGGTTTAGCCAATAAGTAAACATAATTATTACTTTCTTTCTTCTAATCTATTTTCTTCTTTCTTTTGTCTAGTATGTACCAGAAAGTCTATTCTATTTCTTCTCAATAGTAATCTCAATTTTTTCTTAAGTAGTTTATCATTTTAACAATATTTTTTTCTGTCCTATATCCTAAACATATGGCATGACTTGATTATAAAACAGAGTTGGGCAAATTTGTAATCTCAATTACCCGCAGTGTAATTATAGGTTAATTGCACGTAATTGATTATAGTTATACACATTCAAACACAGAAATTTTGTCAAATAATTGGATGGGGGCGGTTCCAGTTACAGTGCTGCTAGAATTTTTATAGCATGTAATTTGAACTGTAATTAATTACATAAAATTAAATTATAATTACATTGCAGATAATTGGAATACAAATTGGTCCAACTCTGTTGTAAAAGAATTCAACATTTTTGTATAAAACAGCATAAACTAAAAGACGTGGCACTTTCTGGTACACTTCCCTGCTTAAAATTAAATCATATCTAATGCAAAATTTCTACTAAAAATGTAATGATTTTTCTTAAGGGATCAAGCAAACAACATCGCTATTTTTCATACTAGCTGCCCTCGGCGACCAGTTTGGTCTCCCTTAAATGTATACTAAGCATTGCGTCATGTTACTTTTATTCATAATTCGATTTACTTGCCCAATCCTTCGCCAAATCTAAAGATTCTGATACAGAAATCACAAACTCGGCGTTTTTAGGATAGCCGGTCGCAGATGATAAATCGCCAAACATTGTTCCCATCGCATTTTTTTTAAATTTCATTAAAGCATTATTTTAATTTACCACGCGAAAAGTAAAAAAAATGCTAACTGGTTAGTTAAACAATGCTATTGGCGTGATTTGCAACCGGCTAACATAAAAGTACCAAGAATTATTTGCGATCATGGCAACTTTCATGCAGTTTTATTCGAAAAAATAATTTTGATTTCTTAATGAAAATGTAAACCTTGCATATGAAAAGCGAAGAGATCAACTCATAATTGTTTATGACAGTCATATGACTTGAACTATTATAATATAGATGAAATGATGGAGATAGAATAATATTTGTCTGTTTGTCACCTGAGCCTGACTAACATTAAAGTATAGGAATGACCGCTTGGCATATTAAAAGTGAAGTGGTCATCCCGGAACTGTTGATGACAGTCAAATGCTTTGCGCTTTTATTATATAGATTTTCCAACCTACAGATTATGTCCTCAAGCATTAATCACTTGTGTTATACTATTTTGTTGCTAATCACTGGATTTAACAAATCCAGAGAACACACATGGAGTACACTAAAAGAAGCAAAGACGTTCGTTCAAACATCGAAATAACTTATTTCCTTCAAACTTACATCTTAAAAAAATGTATATTAAATAAAATTCATGAACCTGTGTTTACATTGTATAATACAGCATTAAAATAAATTATTTTCACCCGAAATATACTAGAAAGGAGTGCATACCGAGTAAAATATGTTATTCAGTATTGTCTTTGTGACATTAAAGAACAGATTAATTTATGATTTAAAGCAGATTAATTAAGTTACAAAAGCAAGCCACTGATTGCCCAGCTTTTCCCAATAGTGTATTTATTTATTGACTTACATTGGAATAATTTACAATGTCATGTAAAGGATATTAACTAAAATCATTAATCGATGCTTGTTTTGTGCTACATTCACTTCCATCCATTACAGAACAAGTTAATTTAGAACTTATATTGCTAGTAGCAAGGAAATATTGGCAAATAGAATGTAGTATAAGATGCATGAGCATGCATCTAATGCAGCATTATATTTGCCGTTCGCAAGTAGAAATTTGATCATACAAAATTTTATTAATCCATAAATAAATAATTTAAATGAAAAAAAGTCATCAAATAGAGATATTTTATTTATTTAAAAAAAAACTTGGTAATTTAATTGGCTTTTTAAAGTTTAATATATATAATTACAATTCTGATGACTTTTAGTTTCATATTAATTTGTGTTCAAAAATTTCTCCCAATTTAGAATGATTTCCAATGTAATTTAAACAGCCATTTACTAAGCTATAAAAAGTATGCACTAATAAAAAGTTCCTATCTCCGAAAGCCTGATGTGAGTTGAAATTGTCATGTTACTTTTCTTACTACTTATATTAATTCAAATAAATTGAGCACATTGTACCAATGACGTCTACGTGTGCCAATGAAATACGCGTTTCTAAAAACCTACGAATATTATGTGACACTTTTTACATACAGTGAAACCTCCCTGTGTGACCACCTACCTGAACGACCATTTTTTCATGGATTGAAATTTACTCCCATTGGCTCAATAGTCATTTTACCTCCATTCAGAGACCATTCCAGTTGAACTCCCTCCATGAGCAACCCATTTCTTTGAAGAAAATGAAACAAATTCGTTTTTCCCTGTTCGCTTGAAGAAGGTTTTATTAGAAAAATAATTCTGGAGAGCACATTATTCATAAAAATTCTAAACTAAGTTTAGACTTTTTTTAAATTCCGAAAACCCCTGTTTCTAAACCCTTTTATGCTTTTTTAGGCAATGAATTTCACTCTGATGACAAATTAAGAATGACGGCCACTGCCCTGCCCTATTCTGTTTGGAAATTCTCAAAGAAATAGATAAATTAATGAAATCGTCATTATTTGTTCCCGTCAAAAGAAAAAAAAATGCATTTATTTACTGAACTTCGAAAGGACTTGGAAATAAAAGATATAAAAGATAAAATCAAGAGATAAAATCACCATAAAATCAAAGCAAATGTCAATGTATTCATTTTTTAAACTCTGCAGTAGTTAACCAATGTAATTATTTTTTCTTTTGATACTTAATTTTTGATACTTTTGCCTAATGTGAAAAATAAATTTTAGTAACATTAATTGTTATTACCTTTTTTCAACAATTAACCCTTTGGACTACGGCGTCTCTTACACAAATTTTATTCGGCCAGCAACACTTTCTTTAAAAAAGTTTCCTTGAAGTACATAATTTCAAAAATGCTCTGAAGAAAATTTTAATTTCCTTTAATACTGGTGCCTAAAACAAATTTTACAAAGAAAGATTATGTCGCCGCAGCGGCGACAACGGAGTGCAAATCTAGATTTAAACGTGACCTCCATTAAGAGACCACCTCTCTTGGAGCGGCCAATTTTTATTGGAACGGAACAGGTCGCTTTAGGGAGGTTTTACTGTAATATGGAACAAATTATTAATATTTGGTAATAAAGAAACAGGGACAAAATTTTAAATCTTGGTAAGAGATAAAGCACTTTAGTTTTACACTCATGTTCATAAATTAAGGAGAATGACCGCACACGTCCGTTTTTACATGTTTTGTCGAATATATAGAGAAAATATTCATTATAAGCCCTTAAAACTTTGGGAATGTAAAGAACATGTTTGACTTCATATTTTCGATGGTGATATAGCCAGTAAGGCAATTAAGGCACGAAAAATAAGTTCAATTAAAAAAATATTTGGGATCACTCTGCAACATAAAATGCTTGAAATGGGCTGTCACTATAGCAAATTACTCTGTGTGTCCTGCACAATGTTTGTATGCGTATGTATAAAAAATAGCACGCATATTCATGAAAATATGAAACATTCAAAAACATTTTTGTCTATAGCATACATCGTTTTCAACCAAATTTAACGCCACTTTGCGAAAACTTGACAGAGAGCAGTATAACCATTATTCTGCAATTAAAAAAATTATTATACAGAATATTTGATGAGATATGAGTATTTCGATGAAATAATTTTTAACTGAGCATGATTGAAGGATATCTGAAACTTTTTTTCATAATTTGATAATCAACTAAATAGGGTAATATAAAAAAGAGTAGTTTAATATTGTAAAAGTTCAGAAAAGTGAGCTGATTGACGATTTGCGGATAATCTCTTATAATTCAGCTACTAATTCAGTTCACTACATTGCATAATATCTTTATAAATTTTCGCGATATCATCTGTTTTCATATGTATATATAAGTTGCTCTATATAGCTGGCAATTAAATTATGAAAAAAATTTCAGTATCGTTCGAACATGCACAGATAAAAGTATTTCCTACAAATGCTGATATTTCATCAAATATTAAATATATTCATTAACATTCATTAAGAGCAGAAGAAACATTGTACTGCAATTGTAAATTACAGTACAATGTTTCTTCTGCTCTTTTTAAAGTTTTCGGCGAGTGTCGTTAAATTCGGTTGAAAACTATGCATGCTACAAAAAAAAAAAAAAGATTTTTGATTTTTTTTACAGAAACGTTTATATTTTCACGAATATGCATACACAAACATTATGTACACAGAGAGAGACCACACCGTTATTTGCTACAGTGGCAGACCATTTCGAGTACTTTCTATTTCGGGGTTATAGCAAATATTATTTTTTTTTGTTGTTAAAATTTTTATTGGCTTCCTCATCGTCATCGTAACTAAATCGTCACAGTAAAGTACGAGGTCTAACATATTATTTGCGCCCTCGAAATTCAATGACGATTCATCAAACATTTCTGTAGATATTCGAGAAAATGTCTAAGATCGAAAATGTCTAGCCATTATACATAACTTATGAGTGTAACTTGGCAAAAAATGATGGAAATGTGATTACTACCAAGATTTAATCATTATTTCATCAAAATAAAAATGTTTTGTACCAATATAAATCTTTTCTAGTTCTGTTAGTCCAGATGAAATGTACATTTTACCTTGCAAAAGGTCAGGTAGAAGATTTTATTTAGAAGATTTTATTTTATTTTTATTGTTTATAATGATGCCAACATGGAAAAACCAAGTTTTCTAACAAAATTTTTTTAGGTTTAAATTTTTTGTGGCCAAAAAACAACAAAATTTTGGGACTTTTTTTTTATTTTTTTCTAAATATTTCAAGACTCGTTGCAGTAGCATATTATTTGTCAATTACAGTATTAAAGAGGATAAAATTCTCTACAACTTTCATATTTACAATTTTTTTATACATTCAATAGCAAGCGCAGTACGCCATTTCAAAAATAAGGCATTTTTTTCAATTTCTCAAAAACCGCGCAAAACGTAGTTTTGCCCCGATTATTCAAATGTTCCCCGCGGATTTAATCGTGTATGTCGACTTCTAAAAATAGGTAGTAGTAAATTACCTATTATGTGTACACTCGCGTCTTTATTTTCATCTCAACAGATATTTTACATTCAATAAATTTATATAATTTTAAATGTAGGCCAGAGTGTAGATGAATGAAACAATTTTCCTATTTAGATAGTAACTTTAAGTGTATACAATGTTAACTTCTAAGAATTGTTTAAAAGAATACTTCAATATTTAGTAAGTTATTGGCACGATAGTTTCAATTAAGAAAGAATTTTTGTTTAATTTTAATAATTTAATAATTTTAATAACTTTTATAATGCATACATATTTTTCTAGGTGTCAGTTGGATAGGTATGAAAATTTGTGAAAAACATATTTTATTCCACACTACAATGGCATATTTTATTTACCAATTATTGATAATATATGTTTTAGTGTTTTACTGTTTTAAAGATAGTAAACATTGGATTGTGGTTCCATATAAAAGGGGGGACGCAAAAAAGAAATATCTTTTTTGTAAGAAATACTTTTACCTTATAGCTACAATAAAAATGACAACAGATTATTTCATTAACTAATGTTATGCATTTATCACTTGTAAAATTTAAAAATTCTTTCAATAAAATATTTGAGATCACTAGTTTCATAAAAATATTTAAAAGATTAGTTTTAAAAAATATTGTCAATTTTTTCCACTTATAACAATAAATATAACAAGAGATTATATCATTTTAGCATGCAAAAATATATAAAACTTTAAGATTACCTATTAATTGCTTTAAAGCTCAAACAGAAAAACTTACTTTGGTAGTTGAAAAATATGCTTTGTGGGATATTCTAATCTTCGGTATTATGTACTGTTTTGAAACTATACCTGTTTAATGATCTTAGTGATACCATTTATCAAATGAAATACCAATTTATTTATGATTGTAGGCCATAAACACATTTTTGTTTTCCCATTGATCCCCTGACTCATTCAACTCCACTTTCCATACACAAAGTAAGGTACGCAATAGGACTGCATAAGCTAAACGAAAAAACAATATATTTTAATAATAATAATTTCTACAGACTATTTAACATTTTTTTCTCTTTGATGGCACGGTTGTAGGATTATTAGCATCCTGTTTCAAAGGAATATCCTTATCATGAATAAAACAGATATCTGGATCATCTAGAATTCTAGAGGTATAAAGCCTAATACTTCCCATTTACCATTTATTATTTTAATTTAGTCTCATAATTCATATAACTGTGACTTTAAACGCTTCAATACAACAACTACCGTAAAATCCTTGAAAATGAAATCTCTACGGAATGCGGTCTTTAAAGAAAAAAATATATATTTTCAAGAGAAAGAATATGAAAAATTATACCTGTTAAGATGGAAACCTGTTTAGTGTTTAAAGCGGAATATATATCGGTTTTTTCGGTTCGGTTTTCAAGGTTTTAATGAATCAATATTTTACAAAGCTGATTACGTAGTTCAGAATTACGTATTTAATGATTACACACTTAAAATTATCAAAATCCGGCTATTAGAGATTTATTAAAATTCTCGTGGTAAATTTTCTTTTTAAGGAGGGTGGGAAGGCGCCAAAATCCATATTTGCGGGTGCAAAAAAGCTAGTTTTGGCTCTGAAACACGTAATTTACTGCTATCAATATATAGAAGTTGACATACAAGATTAACTCTGTGGGAAACATTTGAATAATCGGGGCAGAACTACGTTTTTCACGGTTTTAGAGAAAATTGAAAAAAATTGTCCTATTTTGAAATGGCGTACTGTGCTTGCTATTGGGTGTATAAAAAAGTTGTCAGTATGAAAGTTGTAGAGAATTTTATTTTCTTTAATATTGTAATTGACATATAATATACTACGGCAACAGGTCTCGAGATATTTCCAAAACATCAAAAAAGGTCCCAAAATTTTGTTGTTTTTTGCCACAGAAAATTTAGCTTTAAGAAATTTTGTTAGAAAACTTGGTTTTTCCATGTTTGCATCATTATAAACAATTCAGAAAAAAAAAATCTTCTACCCTATTCCCCGATTATTTGCAAGGTAACCCCCTTTTTTGGTACATTTCTCCTGGACTATGTATCAAACATATAAATATTATTAAAATATATGAAGCGAACAGATATACGTGATAAAATATCTTTGCAAATCAGTTGGATACATAGTTTCTCGCCAAGCATGCTGTAATGTTTAGTGCTTGTAAATTAGGCCCCGAGAGTATAGAAATGCTCCTCGAACAAAAATGTCTGAACTCAAAAATCCGTATTACGTGTATGAACGAAAAAAAAATTTCTCTCTGCTTTGAGTGCATAAAAAAAGAAATACATGAAGTTCTTTACAACTTTTTTTTTTTCCAATTTTTAGCAAAAAGATTCTGAGAGGCTTATTTTCCTAAATATGATTTCTTGCATTGCTATAAACACCAATGGGTATATATTTTTTACCTTATGCGAAAGAGAACGCCTTGTTCGAGATTAAGATAATTTTATTTAAGATGAAAGGAAGTTTTGAAATAAATTTTAAATTGAATTTATCTGAGTAACTTGTAGATCTTTTGAAGTCAACATAAAGTCACAAATAAAATGTAAGATCATCATGTTATGTACACTTTATTTTTTATTGCAATCCTCTTACATTCGTCCTCTAGTAGTCTTAAAAGAGATAGAATCATAGATTTTAAAATAGATATTGAAAGTAAATAAATATGTTCGCATCGATTCCGTGTACGCGTGTGCGTGAATATATACAGTGTATTTCAAAACTAGTGAGAAAATTTTAGGATATCAAAACGCATAAAAAAATTCACCAAATAATGTGTAGTTCTAAATTGTAACTCAATATTTAAGACGCTTGAGGGTAATTTCTGTTTGTAGAGAAAGTGGTTTACAATGTTGTGCGAACGATTGCTGAGTTTTGTTTTTACGCTAAGTTAGTGGCAAAGAAAATTGCATACTGAGAAAAGAGAGAGCGAATGAAAAGATTAAAGATATCAAGATAATCGCGCCTTACTTCAGACGTTAGAACAATTGCTTACAGAAATGAATTAAATGCGTATCACTTTATAACCGGATTGCAAACGAAGACTTTCTATATTAGCATTTCACGTTTATCTTTGATGTTCTTGGCGGTTCGAAATCCCTTTTAGGGTGAATTTTTCAGTCGATTTAGATTTCAAAGTATTCTCTCGTTTGTTTAGATACATGAGTAAAGGACTCCCAACCGTTCAACCAACCGACAACACTTTACAGCATCTTGCACGGAATCAAGAATTCGGACCATTTCTCTATTGAAAAGTCACCCCCAAAGACATTTTTTTTTACAGCAATATGACTATAGCTAATGTCTAGGGCATGGTCGGCGAACCTTTTTACGCCCGCGTGCCCAATTTTTTTCAAAAAAGATTTTGCATGATCATGCCGTGCCTAGCACCAAAATTAATTTAGTGGATTTCTGGATTTTTATTCATTGGGATTTAAAAATATGGGACAATATACATCTAATAATTAGATTAACATATATTATAAAGTAATAAAATGGTGAATGCAATGTCGCTTATGCCAAATATTAATATGGTGATCAACCTACTTTTAAGGATGCAAGCTGAATTAGAGTTATCTAACAAGTGGTTTGGGTTTCTAATATTTAAGGTTTTCGTAACATTTCCGAAAATAATGACCCGAAGGAATAAATACAGCGATCAATTGTGAAAACTACATATTTTATACAAACTCGCTTTGGTTTCATCACTGGGAGTTTTACTTATAATGCCTGATATTTTTCTTTTTGATGTTCTCCCAACCTTCTCTTAATATGATAACTTATTGAGCGCACATTGGAATAATCTAGAAATTCAGTTAGTTGCTTTCCAATAAAAAAAAAAAAAGAAAAGAAAGAAAAGCCCAGTTTGTATAAATTTCGTGTTTTTTTTAACTTCATTCTATTTTGTTTTAGGATTTCAATCAACGCTGTGCCGAAAATATTCACACGTGTGCCAAGTTTGGCACGCGTGCCATTGGTTCGCCGATCCTGGTCTATAGGGTAAAGAGAAGGGGGGGGGGGGGAGATAGGACATACCAGATAACTGGAAGCTACTTTTTTAAATTAATTAATTATTTATTTTTTAATAGTTGGACAAATAAAACGAGTAACAATAGCTGCATTTGTTATCTTTCTCTCCATATAGCTTTATATTTTTTATCTTAACACCCTCTGAAGAATTGAAAATAATCTTAATAAATTAGGTTTAATACCTGCTATCTTTCCCACAAGACTCATTTACCAGCAACCGACCCCCCCCCCCCTCCCCCGTGAGTAATTTGGTGCTAAAAAATATTTTATTTTTGCGGTATTTTTCTATAATGGCCCGTTTTTAAAATATGATGAAAAGTTTGTAATTTACTACCTTAGAACGAGTATTGAAGATATTTTAGAATTGCAAAATGAAGACAAAATATTTTCTAAAACAGGAGCACTAATTACCCCGCATACTCTGAAGCACCTTTGGTAAATACTATATATAAAATTTATTTTGAAACATTTTCATTCCTTCCCTTACTTATTACAGGAATGGCATATAGCGTTTATATTTCCGAAATACTAAAAGAATACATATCGCAAATAATTTTTGCGGTCATGCATAGTAAAAATGTGTAGCATAACAATAAAAAAAAAAAAAGCCATTTTTTGCATTACAACGCATTTCTACAGCATATTCGTCGATAGAAAGTATTACTTTGATTAAATTTCACCAGAAAAGTGTTCATTTAATTGACTTTCGTCAGAAAAGTATCACTTTAATTGAATTTCACCAGACTAAAACTTGCTTAATAAGTTATGAATCGTCCTGCAAACATACATGAACTCAATTAATTAATTTTTAAGTTACATAAAATCAATTCGAATGGTAAAACCTTAATTTTTTTTTTTAAACGAACACTTAAAAATGTAGGGGAAAGTAGGGGAATGGCGCTCACTTAAGGGAAAACATGAATAGCTAGTCAAATTTGGACAAAAAAAAAATCAATATTTTATTAACGAAGTATAGCTCCAAAGCATAAGGAGCAGTTTGCAATCAACTAATTTTCATAAAAGTTTTAGGAATTTTTTTTTATCGTTTTATTTAAATGACCATCGATTGAGCGGTAATGCCCGACATGATAGGGTTATTGCGCTCAGAGTTTGAATACAACGTTTAAGTAAGACAAAAGTCACATATGTAGTTGTGTGGACTGTTCACACCACTGCAGGCTTTTTGCAACCACTTTACACATATTGTGCACACATATTGTGTTAGACATATAGTCGGCTACTTTTTTTATATATAGATTTTTATTTTCACCACTTTTTTGAAATCGTGAAATTCTCCTTGTTTAATGACATATTAATAAGGGCGAAAACAGGGGAATTTTACCATTTCAAAAAAGTTGTGTCAATAAACAAATTTAATTTAAAAAAAGTTGCCCACTGGTAACACTTCTTCTGGAATTTCACGCGAGCGCCATTACCCGTCATCGCCATGTTGGGTTTTATTGCATTATAATTGGCGTAACAACGTACTACAAAAATAAATAAAAGCATGAAAGTACAGCTAAATGTATATATTTTGTAGTCATAATGAGTAAATTAATATTTGAAAATAAGAGTGTACACTTACCTTCAAGTTAGATGTTGTAGAATTTTATAATAAAACAACTTCAAACTAATAACTTGAGGATAAAAAAATACTTTCCTCCCGACGGGCACTAAATCCTTACTGGGAACTAAGGATGATGCTCGCTAGGCGCCGATACCTTTCGCACATTTTCAATTCTATTCTGTTTAGAGATATTTGGTGAGTGGGATTACCCTTCTGAGCGCCATTCCCCTACTTTCCCCTACTATGCCTTTTAATAAATTTAATTTAAATTTGAATTTTAGAAACCAGAAGAACGCTAAATTTGATCCAATACATTATAATCGAAAAATAAGTTAAAAACTAGTTGGATGTGCCAATCCCAAAACTTTCTTCTATCTTATACATCTTAATATTTCAAAACCTAGTTACACATGTTAATACTTCAATATTATTAGTTCAATACTATACCAACTTTGATTTTCATCTTAAATTTCTGCTCAAGTCAATTAAACGGACTAAAAACGAGATAATCTATATCATGATATTTGTTAAAATTATTAATTTTTCCTTATTCTGTCGTTATCAGCTGTTTGCGAATAGCCGGCATAGCAGAAAGCGAGTTCCCGCCGCTGCATGAGCCGCCGATGCACAATAGAACTACGGAAAATCAAGAAAAGTATACAAAAGTCGCTAGCACGGAGCCCCTTTACCGCGCAATATTTCCAAATTCAAGGAGAACCTGTTGGCGAAAGCCAAAAACAAGCACAAACATTTTGGTTCAATTGTATGCATAATTTTATACGCTGTTCGATGGTACAATAATGAAAATGGCACAGAGATCGGAATTATAGCGCCCCCTTCTGGCAGAATTTTTTCAAGTTCAGGGAGGACTTGTTTGCCATAGCCAGAAACATGCACAAAAATTTTGGTTCAATTATATGGATAACTTCATACACTTTTCGATGGTACAATAATGAAAAGGGTACAGACATCGCAATTATAGTGCCCCCTTCCGGCAGAATTTTTCCAAATTCAGGGAGGACCTTCGTGACATGACCAAAAATAAACACATATAAATTTGGTTCAATTCTATGCATAACTTCATACACTTTTCGGCGGTACAATATTCAAAATGGCACAAAAATTGTACAAAAATCGCTATTACAGCGCCCTCTGAGAGCGATTTTTTTACAAATTAAGGGAGGACCTCCTTGCCATAGCCAAGAACTTAAAATAAAAATTTGGTTCAATTCTATGCATAACTTCATACACTTTTCGATGGTACAATATTCAAAATCGCACAAAAAACGCATTTACAGCGCCCCCTACCGGCGAATTTTTTCCAAATTCAGGGAGGACCTGCTTGTCATATCCAAAAACTTAAACTAAAAATTTGGTTCAATTCTATGCATAACTCCATACACTTTTGGATGGTACAATATTCAAAATAGCACAAAAATTGTTATATCAGCGCCCCCTACCGGCGAATTTTTTCCAAATTCCGGGAGGACCTGCTTGCCATAGCCAAAAACTTATAATAAAATTTTGGTTTAATTCTATACATAACTTCATACACTTTTTGATGGTACAATGGCGACAGACAGACGGACAGACGGACAGACGGACGGACACACAGACAGACAGACATTTTCTATAAACATGTTTTTTGGAATCTCTGACCCCTAATACATGCAAATCCGTCGAAAACCGGAAGTCGAAAAAAATTTCGATTACAATACTTTCTTCTATTGAAGATAGAAGAAAGTAATAACTGAAAATCCAGTGAAGACGGTAAACAACGATTGTGCCTTGTTTAGTTATATAAACCTAATTTTATTCCAGAAACTTATACATTCTAACGAGTGGTTCAAAATAGAGGTAATTGCGATTATCACTTTAAACCGTTGATGATAGAAACGTAGTTCTTTCAATTACACGAGTAGGGAAATGTAGAGATGAGTGATGCATGGGATGAATGGAACATTGATTGTTGCGCATTGAATAAAATGTGTAAATAGTTTATACTTATGTAGATTGCTGTCACTACTGTCCAGTTCATACCTTCAAATTTGTTGCCAGATTATGTGTTCTGAAAAGGGATTTGTGTTTTGACTGAACATAAAGTATTTTTTTTCCCCGAAATTATTTATCATTATTTATATAACAATGTATAAATAAGGCTGCTGCAGTATGTTATTTAAGTGTGCAGTTTAGGAATTACGAACGTTAAAAGTTTGGAAATCTTAAGGTTAAATTCATTTGTAATTTTTACAAAACAGATTGCACTGCGGGTAGTTTTTTCTAGCGTATCTTAAGAACTTCTTGGTGGAATGAGCTGCAAGTGTGTATTTGTACATTTGAAGCTTCTAGAAATCGATTTATGTTAAAAACTTTATAGTTTATAATTCATAATTGTTTCAAAAATATATGGAGCATTCTCACAATCTTTTGACTTTCGGGAATAAAAATCTGGTGAAATTAAACTTTCTAAAATAACATTTTAATCTGATAGATGAATGCCTTAATGATTCGAAATAAAGAAAAAATGGTCAGCAGCGAAAATTTTTTTTTATTTAACTGAGGTTTAAGTTAAACTTGCGAGTTTAATTTTCCTTATCATTTTACCACTATAACTTTTTATTTTCTTCTAAATTTTTACTTATAATGAATTTGCACACAGTACTCACAGGACATTCAAATAACAAATGATAACAGTAGTATTTTTAGTACAAAATTTTGCTATCACATTGTCCTAAAGGGGTGTTAAAGAAGGAACGGAAGGAAAAAAAAGGGGGGGGATGTTATAGGAAGAAAAAAAAAATGGACGGTAATGGAAAAAAAAAAAAAGGGGGGGTGGTAAAGATGGTGAGGTAAGGAAAATTACCACTATTTTTAGGCAAATCATGTTAAGACTAAGTTATAGCCACAATGTTCATTGATTTTTAGAAACAGTTATTTACATTGGATTAAATTAAAAAAAAAAATTAATTTACCTCGAAAAGCGCAGGAATAAAATTTGGGGACCAATAAAGGCTTGAAATGGCAATAATGCTTGAAATTGATATGCTGATTTAAATTCTGCAGTAAATTTCCTGTCGAAGAATTTTAGACATTCTTTCTCTAGCATACGTCTGCATGACAAGAAACTTGAAAAAAATTCTGTGGCTGCATCTAAAGTGATTTTCTGTATAAGTTTAGCAAGAGGGATGGTAAGGAATCTAAAACCCAGGGACAGAGTTCAAAAAATAATATCAACCGTAAAAATGTGTTCAGGTTAATTTTTTGCTACATATTTATATAAAACAATTGTCCCAATTTCGGAAAAAAAATTACATTGAAATACTTTTATTGAAACAATTTTATACAGACAGCTTCAAACTTAAAAATCAGCATCAGGGACACGGGACGGTATAGGAGTTTTCCTGGTATTTGGACCCCCAACATCGTCCAAAACTTATTTATCTCGTTAATATTGTTATGCAATCATGCAATGGGATGTTTCCCAGTATACGAAATAAATAAAACACAAGAATATATACTAAAATAAAAATTATTATTTAGGGACATTGTGAGAATGCCCCATATATGCTTCGAAATTAATTTTCGAAGAAAAGAATGAGATGTAACCTATTAATTTTTAACAGAAATGGATATCTGAAAGCTAAAAATGAGAATCCAAAATTACAGCTCAATCTGCCTCATAATTGTTGAGTTATACTTAAAAAAAAAAAAAAAAAAAAAAAAAAAAACACCAGCATTGCAATCTGTTTTGCAACGATTAACAATCAATTTAACATTAAGATTTCCAAACTTTAAATCTTCACAAATCGCAAACAATTTGACCCAATGACTTCCCATTTGGTATACTAAGGTATACTTTACTGAAAATGCTAATTATGATGTCAAAATTAGATGCTCGTATTGAAAATTTGAGAGTTTGTTATAATTTCAGAATAAAGACAATCCTTCCTAAGTTTATTGTTTTAGCATAAATTAAAAAGAAAAAGACACAATTTTCTGTAGAATGGCTCCTCCCCCCCTCCATTTTTTTTTCGTGTGTGTGCCAATTTTAGAGTAAAATATACTCTATTTTCTTTTTTTGGACATCTCTGCCATATTATTGAGAACTGCTTAACTACTGAAATGATTTTTGTTAGTAGCTAAACTATAAATTGATTGCTCGGAAAAGAATAAAATTATTAAGTTATGCGATTTCGCAAACTTTTTCTCGTAAAGTATCGAAGGGATACTTTTTTTGATAGTTTTGTTTGCAGCTAAGTTTTAAATTGATCATTCTTCAAGAAATAAAAATTAAAAATATAGACATTGTCTGATTTTATAAACAAAGAAAATCTAATTTTCTTTAATTAACGCAACGATTGCATTTTTTACTTTCATTTCTTTCCGAGCGATGAATTTACAGCTTCTAACGAAATTATTAAAAAGGAAGTATGGAAATACCTTCAGTAGTTTCAGAGAAAAAATGTATATTTAATGTCAGCTATTTTACATGTGATTTTGCAATTTTTGTCTCCTCCTTAAATAGCCCTTTCGTCCCACCAGTGGCCGAGAAGTTCTGGTCTCGAAGCTGGTAGACGGGAGATGCTGGGTTCGATCCCAGTCGCGCCCGTCGGTCTAATCGGTCGAAGATTTCGTGGTTTTCTTAGAGCCTTTGTTTTCCAAGCGTAAATACGGGTTAGGTTCCCTTAGAAAGACCCCCACGGAGGGCACTTCCCCCTTTAGGGCATATATCTTCATGCTGATAGTTGGCTGTCATAAACACAACCAACCAACTAAATGGTCATTTCATGAAGTTTGAAAGCGATATTTATCTTTCTATTTCAGAGGTGTAAGTAAAGCACAAAAGTTTCATCACATTATCAGCCAAATGAAATATGGTTGTTTTGAAACACTTTATCAAACGATGGAATTCAACTACAGCGTGTCCGAGAAAAGTCTTTATCATTCTAAATATTAATAACAAAAATACTAACAGGTGAAATTGAATGCAGTTTTCTGCAAAAGAATGAAGAAATCTGAGAGTTGTTTCTGGTATCAGTTGCCTGAGGTAGATGGAGCTAGTTTCCTGGCAGTTGTGATAAGAAAAGAAAATGGCGACTGCACAGGAGAAAGCGCAATGTGTATTGTGGTTAGCCGAAACAAAATCACTGATAACCGTGCAAAGAAATTTTCGCCGGATGTACCATAAAGATCCACCAAGTGTGCCTTCAATTTATGCATGAATGTAGAAGTTTAAAGAGACAGGAAACGTTAATAATACGAAAAATTACGGCCGACATCAGAGGAAAGTGTCGAACGAATCAGAGAATCGTTCTCTCGGAGTCACGTACAGCTACTTTAGGTACTGTTAAAAAAAAAAAAAAAAAAAAAAAAAAAAAAAAACGCTTAGATATTTTCATTCTTTTACAGCACTGCATTTCATTTCACCTGTTAGTATTTTTGTTATTAATGTTTAGAAAAATACAGATCTTTCGCAGACACGATGTATTACATCTTTCTGCGTTTTGCAGACCACATTACACATTAGAGAATGATATTTAATTGCATTTTTTACTACCTTAAAAAAAACTTGATACTTCTATACTACCGATACTTCTATAATGATGGTGCAGTCATCAGTTAAACTCGAAAAGATGAGGCAGGTTATTGTCAAAATTAGATGTGTCAAATGTTTCTGGATGTAAATTTTAATATTAAAAGTTATTTAATTTGAAAGTGCTTTATTTTATGTGGATCTATTAGCTGAGAAAGCGATTTTAAACTGATTAGTACTTTCTCTGTGATAAGCCTGCTGATGATAAATATAGGGTTCCATAACAGAATATCCCAGTTTCAATGGTATATTATAACAGTTTAATTTAGACTATTCACAGTAAATCATACATCGAATTGAAGGTAAACTAACCTAGTTTTTCTTACAAATGTTCACTATGTGCATCTTTCTTATACGGTACAAATCCAACCTAAGTCCAATTCTTCGCACCCTTCGGTTAACAAGTCAGGAGTAATGGAAGCTATAGCCTTTTCAATTCTGAGTCTCAACTCTGTCAAATCATTAGGTATCGACGAAACATAGACATGATCTTTTATAAAGTCCCAAAGGAAAAAATTGCTTGGCTCTAACGGCTTTTAAATCTGTAGCCGAGAAATAACGCTTTACGTTCAGGAGTCGCCATTTTGCGTATGGGGCATTGCAAGCGAGTCAATAACAAAGCAATATTCGCGCATGCGCTTATCCAAAACTGTTTGAGTTTTACCCTAAATAATAGGATCATATTTGATTTTAAAAATATTGGATTGCAGGTTATGCCGAGGGAGGGCCCGCACAATTGGGCGGGTGCAGGTTCTGTTTTAAATCGCACAAAAAGAGGAAGTTGTTTTTCCTTTTACTTTAGAATCACCTACACAATTGTGTAGGTCAGGTCTTAAAGAGTTAACTGTGACATTCTTTTATGAGCTCCCTGTATTTAGTGAAGTATAATGTCATGAAGATGTAATATCTCAAGTGCAGTTATCTACTTTTTAAAAAGCTAATATTCTAGAATCTAGACTATAAAAAGATGTAACAGTGCATCATAATATAAACTTAGTAACAATCAAATTCTATATACTAAAACATTTTTAAGTGTTCAACTACGTATATAGTTTAATATGTTCATATAGGAACATACAGCACATTCAAGTTAGTGCAGAAAACATGGAATAACATAAATATGTGAAGTTAAACCAAAATATAAGAAATTACCCATAAAGGCATTATTGATTTGGTCCGAAGAAATAGCTTTTTTATGGTTTACTATCGTGTGGTACCATGGAATATATTTAACTCCCAACCATTTTCAAGATATGCATTTTTTAAACTATCATCACTTATTCTGTGTCCTTCTATGTATTTTCTTAAAGAATTTCTAAAGTATGTGACACACGTGGGCAATTTATTTGTATTTTTCTTTGTAAAGTTTTGAAGACTTTGAAAGTTTGAGTCATATTGATCCCATGGTACTTTCTTTGTGAACTTTCGCTCCTTCTCAGATTTTGTCAATACGTAGAACATAACTTTTTATTACTATATTCAAGGTACAGTAATCTTCAGAAAAGATAAAACTCATGCTAAATTGAAACAAAATTGAATTTCGCATGTGCATAATACTGATAAGTAAGGCTTAGAAGGGGAGTTAGCTAAGTGGTACAATCGGATTTATCACATATTTTGGTGGTTTGTAAGTCCTACCAAGGTTTAAAAAATCCTGTATGAAATTACGGCTGATATACATAAAGGAAAAATTTATACATGATTAATTAAATTTTTTACTGTTTTAGGGTTTTTATAAGTTCATCGTACATTTTTTTTTCTCAAAGAAATCATCTTCTCGCTTTCGTTATAATGTGTCACATAACTTTACATTGCTGTTCATTCATTAAACTTTTGTAATGAATTATATGTCTAACATCATTTTACGGGAGCAGGACATTTCGGTCCTGCCGTTTCGTTCCCGACGGCATTTCGGTCCCTTGACCAGCGTGCTGAAATTTTTGTGTGCGTGGACAACGTGACATAATTTTACAAGCGATCTTGTCGATTTTTTAAACTGATCCCTCTAAATTTTACTATAGCGCGAATATCAGCTCAATAACCGCAAATACCTGTAACTCGGATCCAAATTGTCGCAGTCCACGCAAATTTCGTGTAAACATAATCGTTGTAAGGGGTGAAAGGACTATGTCGATTTTTTTTTCTTTGTAGAAGACCACTTATTTTAGTGTTATTCAGTATAAGGTCCTGGAAACATAAAACACTTGTAACTCGATAGCTGTAATTATCGCAGAGCAGTCATATCTTGTATGGTAAACGTGATCATTTTAAAGGTGCATTTAGTCGTTATTTTATTTTATTTTATTTTATTTTATTTTATTTTATTTTATTTTATTCTATTTTATTGTTTAAACCGAAGTTCCTAAATTTTTATATAGCGTGAATATAAAGGCCCGATAACTACAGAACGCTGTGACAATTTGATGACGAGTTATGATAGTTTAAATATCTCAGTTTCTTATATTCAGCTTTTTCTAAAATTTTAGTGGGCTTGATGAAAAATCATTATGGCCCCTCATGATGTTGAAGTATACAACGTTTGGCGGACCTACGATAATTAGAGTTCAAGTTATGGGGTGGAGGGACCGAAATGGCAAGGAACCGAAATCGCATCAGGACCGAAAAGTGGGGATCGAAACAGCGGGACCGAAGTGTTGAGACCGAAATGTTATTTATCCTCATTTTACACTATACAGCGTGTCTACTCTTATTGCTGGTGCAATAGCAAATTATCAAACCATAAACCATAAATTTTAGCGGTGTAGCTCCAGTTGTAAAAAGGTTTTTAATGTTGTCCTTGATCATATTAAAAGAGATTTTCGTCAAAATAGTCTTGTTTTTTTTTTTTTTTTTAAACGTTACGAAATTAAAATTTTTATTCGATTCCTGTAAATTATTTTTAGAAAAACTTTCTCCATGTTCTAAAAAGTCACTTTTTTGTACGATCAAACTTACCGAGTTATAATATAGAATAGCATGAAGCAAAGAATTTTTTTGCAAATATAGCAGCAGGCACCATATAAAAGTTTTAATTTTTTAACTTTTGAAAAAGTATTTATTTTGACGTTAATGGATTTTAATATCATGAAAATAACATCGAAACATTTTTACAATAGGAACTATATCTCTAAAGATAATGGTTTAGGAATTAGCTATTGTAGAACGATAACAGTGGAAACCTTGTGTAGTGTTAAAGGATTTAAAGTTGCCATTAACTAAAAACACTCTTAATGAAGAAACATCAGCATAAAGTCATACGACGTATTATAAGAAAAGCGAGAAGATGATTTGGTAAAAAAAAAAAAAAAAAAAAAAAAAAAAAAAAAATATGTACGGCAAACTTATATAAACCCTAATATACTCAAAAAATTCAATGAATTACAACATTTCGGCTTATGCATATAATCCCAAATTTTATACAAGATATTTTATGCCCAGTTAGAACCTTCAAATCACCTAAGTATGAAAGACTCTGAGTTTTCCACTTACCTAACTCCCCTTTTTAGCAGAAATTACATGGATTGACAAAGCGTAATTCATTATTTAAAAACTTCCACGCCTTAAAGATTGGCTGGGTTAAATATATCCAATGGTACCACAGGAGCGATAGCATAGGTAAAATCTGCCTTTTACATTTTGTTTATTTTTCATTTTCTAAACTATTGTTTTCACTTCACATATTTTTGTACAGCACAAAGACTTATTAACTTTATTCAGTTCGAAGTTTGTCTTTAGCAAAATATTGTGTAAACTAAGAACAGCAGCAAAAAAGCAGTACAAAATATATTGTTTTAGGTTATCAATGCGATTTTGTTTAAATAAGCAATAAAATTTGGTTCTCAGTTGAATCTTAGACATATTTTACTATGTCATCCTAAATGCAGTTTAAAAAAAGAAAAAAAAAAAAAATCCACACATATTTATAAAATTTTGCACAATATTACAAATGCATAAAATCATGTAAAAACTTTTATTTTTACAGTTTCACCTAGTGATTCTCAACCGTTGTGCCGCAAAATTTTTAAGTCAAGTTGTATCAAGATTTTTAACAATTGACGGAAGTATCGATATTTTAACATTTACCCTTTCACATTATACGATTTACTTTCAAATGATATTTAGCGTAATATAGTTGCTTTATTTGGAAGTTTATTTCCCTGTTTGAATTTTCTTTATAAAAGCGTGCGAAGAAATCTTGAAAATGACTCGCATCTTAAATAAATTTTATTCTTTTTGAGAAAGATTATGCCTCCTGAAGAAAACGGATTACAGTATAAAATGAAATAGAAATGATCATTAGAAAATAACAAAAGAGTATGCTTATGCTTTCTTACAAAGAAAATATTCTAATTAAAAACAGTCAATCTTAGCTATCTCTTTAAACGTTAATGTATCTTAAAGATAAATATAAAAACAAATTATTAGAGTCTTAACTTTATTTTTATAACAAATATATATATATATACATATATATATATATATAATATATATTTTTTTTTTCATCGTCATAATTTTAGTGTGCCGCGGAAATTTAACCGTAGGTTTAAATATGACGTGATGTGACAAAGGTTGATCAACACTGGTACTGGTTACCCCATTGCAGTCATTTGCCAATATGTGGTTGAAATGCAATTTTTTGTCATGTAAATTAGATGACGAGCTCATGTCGAAATTATGCGGTGGACTGAATAAATACTTCGTTTTCTACCAAATAGATGGCGTTTGCATGGATTTTGAAGTAAATGTAATACTTGTAATCCCTTCAATATGACCTTTTACACTTTATTTTGCCAAATAAAAATAGAATAATCTCTCTTTATATTGGGCATGCAAAGAGAAAGAGAAAAGCACGGTATAACCGAAAGGATTACAAAAGTAAGAAAAACAGCATCCTAAAAATAAATATTCGACATATGTCTCCATAAAGTTTGCTTATTACATTATTGTTACACATAAAGTTAACTGTAGCAAAATATAACTACTGTAATTGGCGCATGCCAAATTACTTAAAAAAGAGATTGAGGTAGAACTTATTTTTCTCAAGAGACCCGAAAAACGATCCATATATCCGAACGGGTGATATAATGAAGCGGAATATAACTGGACCGCTATTTAATTCTGTTGTTAATATTTTTCTATTGTTCTTAAACTGCTATAGGATCTATACTTTGACAATTGAACAATTGAGCGGTTTAGGCATTTCATGAGTTTCCTTGTTGGCGCCAACTTTGCGCCTTGCATAGGTGTAACTGTAGTTTTAAAACTTATACAGAGCCATAAGACAGAAGTCTAAGTCTAGTCTAAAGTACTTAAGGATATCAATTATGTATGCAAAATTTCAGATAACTTTATTAGTTTTCTATATGATATGCATTTATATATATTTATTTCTATATATATCTTATTTTTCAACACTTTCAATTGTCATTTAAATATGATCCCACTTTATTACTACGAAAAACACTTCTATTGATACTTAATTTTATAGATAATATTTTTAATTTATGAGAAAAATATGAATTGAAAAACATCAGTCAACATTAGATAAATTTTAAATAACATTTGATTTACATTTTATTGAAAAAGCTTTGCAGTGCTTAGAAATAAATAAATCGCCAAAATTTAAGAAAAAAGCTGTGAATTTTCCAAGAGCTAAGAAAGATATAAAAGCAGTGACAAAGCAAAGGCATATTACTTAAATTTTTATTTCATTACAATAAATTTTACAAATATATTATTTTCAAGCATACCACATCTAAGCATTCAAATCTATCATACCTATTTAATTAAATGCACGCCTATTTACTATACTCTTTTTGTTATTTTAAGAATAAAGTGTATGAAGAACAATAAAAACTATTAAAATGTGAGCCTACAATTCTGATATTAAAAGATCAAAAAATTGAAATCTAATGCAATCAGAATGTTTACTAAATATTTTTTAGTAATCGCATGCTGTACACACTATTAAAAGAATATATTTTAGAATTAATAAATTCTACTCATGCGGATCACTCTAATTAACGTTAAAATACTAATAGTAAAAAACTCTGGATTATTCAATATTTGTTTTTCGAAAAATCATGCTTTTGATGCAATTTTAAATCATGCGGTGATTTTCCTTTTGAAAACACAATAAAAAGGGAAATTGTAGTTTAACCCTTAAATGCCGGGTGTTGCTTTTCGGCAACATATCCAATTTAGACTCTAAAATACTATTAGAATAATATTGAGGCTATAATGCCTAATGTTGCTAAAAAAATACATTCTGAAAATATTATTAAATCGATTTTCAACGTGTAGATGCCAGTACTTGTGCTGTTTAAGAATAAAGATAGATTTATTTTCTCAATTGTTGCTACTTGTTCTTTTTGTTTTGTTTGGAAGCTTGCGAAATGCCCTATTTTGTTCTGCAGTGAGCAAGTAAAATTTATTTCTTATTATAGTTTCTCAAATTCTTGTGTGTTTAATATTATTGAATTTTATCAAGGAATTTTTTTTATAATTAAAGACCAGTATTGCCGATTAGTAACAAATTGTTTTGTAGCCGTAAACCATACTTAAAACAAAATATGATTTTTTTTAAGTATTTTTCCCATGACTTATTTAAAAAATGAAAGCCAAAAAACATTATTGCAATGATTTTTGAAAAATCAGGCATTTAAGGGTTAATGAAATAGTACGAGTACACTGTATAACTAAGACCTCCATTAGTGCAGAAGAGTATTGATGTAAGTTATTTTAAGCCAGAAAATTTATTATACTGGTTTCATTTATCAACGTAATAAGTGAAACTATTATAGAAATATGTTATTGTATGCTTTTTTATAACTTATATGGTATTATTTGAATCACTCACATAAGGTGATTAAATAAGAAAAAAAAATCTTATTACAGGTACGCAAAAATATTATGCATATGTTTCAATGAAATTTAGGAAATATAGATGCTTTAACAAACTTTTAATTTTTATGCATCGATATCATTAACAATTAATATATTTAGATTAAGTTTAATATGGTAAAAATTAAGGATAATTTTCTTAGATTTGCATTGAAAGCAAAAAGACGTCAAAAATTACTGGAATCATCTTGCTTTTACCTTGTTCCACGAAAAATTATTATTAAATAGAAAAGATTCTTGGAAATATTTATGATTTGATAAATATTATTGTTATTATTATTATTATTATTATTATGGGTATTACAGGCAAGAAACTATTGTATGAATATGATTAAAAATAAATGAGTTTTAAAAGGATGTTTTATGTGATACATATCAGCTCTTCTGACTTTGCTTTTGTCTTTTTGAGTAATATAGAGCGTCAATATCGTTAATAAGAAACTATTTTTGGAAAAAACTTACGATATCATAAAATTATAAATCGTGTTTCGTGTTGCACCAAAAACTATTTTTATTTCATAATACATTTTTATTGGTGTTTAGTTATTATGTTTTCCTAATATTAACTTGTTATATATGTTGAATAATTGGATGTCTGTTTGTAATACATTCCTTTTTAATAAGTTATAATTTCCAAACCTAAATGTATAATGATCCACATACATTCATTTTCAGCCTACGGGATAACGAAATCATTCTCAAAGGAGGTATTAAAAGTAAAACATCGAAAAAAATCGCTACAACATTCATATAAATACACTAAACACTTAGATTTGGATAAATTTTATTTACCTAATACACGTATTCTTATGCTAAAGAGAGGAAAAAAAAAAGAAAATAAAAATCTTTCATCTCCATAATTCATCCACTGATAGCGACATAAGATGCAGATTTTATTAATGCAAAATGTGCTGAAATTAAAGTGCAACCAAAGGGTGAAAAAAAAAAAAAAAAAAAAAAAAAAAAAAAGAATTTTTCTCAAAAACCTTATTAATTTTAAAAGTGTTGCAGTGTCAGTTTTGTCGCAAGCAACTTACCCATGTTGGTTCTTGATGCAGAGGGAGAGCAACTTTCCCAATAATCTTTAACTGTTGAAAGGGAAAGAATTAATATGCATCCTTGATGAATCAAATTGCATGCTAAATATAGCTTGATTGCATGTGCTTTAAAATAATTCTTTTGCTTGTTGATTTTTGTTACAAATCTGTCATGTTACTTTTCCCCCTTATTTACACCCCAACCCCCTTTTTTTCAATTTTTTCCCCTTTATATTTTTAATTTTATCCATGCGGAACTAAAAGCAGTGAGAATGAAAATATCATTAAAAACTTCAGAAATTTATTAGAGAAGATCAGTAGTGCTGCCATCTCGTGTCCATTGTGAACATCTAATTATCAGCACAATTTCGCACTTTCTGATTTGAAGATAAATCAAATAATATCCCTTGATGAAAAAATCATTATTCAAACGTTGATTATCC
The DNA here is from genome assembly GCA_963932465.1 of Maratus speciosus. Lineage (NCBI taxonomy): Eukaryota > Metazoa > Arthropoda > Arachnida > Araneae > Salticidae > Maratus > Maratus speciosus. The sequence goes on along the minus strand of OZ010791.1, from coordinate 457,896,280 downwards.
GTAAATAAAAAATATATTTAAAGTTTAATTATGTATACTGATTTAAGTTTAAATAACTGTTTTAATGTCTATTTATTCATAAGATATATATCTTCTTGTAAGATATACACATGTAAATTCAATAACATGACTGTTAAGAGTATTATCTACATAATAAATATAATTCTTATTAATATTATCTAAAAGCTTTATTTAAGCTCACTAATTGAAAAACGTAACATAACATATTTTATTCACTGTTTAATGTTTATGAAATTAAAAATTTATTTATTATTTTCAAACTAAAAATTCAAAAATTGACATTTCTCTTTTATTACTGAAATATTTTATTGAATGGCTACCAATACAATTATAATTTTACATACTCTGTTTATTAATTTGAAATATATTGTTACTTTTTATCGCTATTTTTAAGAGTTGTATTTAAAGAGAATGTATGAAAAAAATTATGAACATTAAGTTAAAACTAGACTAATTCTTTTAGGAACAAAAAATCTTCTTAAAACACCATCGAAAAATTCTAAATGCGCTAGGCCTTTCGAAAGATCTGAGTCTTTCTTCATTAGGCGCAAAGAAGACGTGCTTCTACTATGAAAGCAGCAGCAAGACTCTTGTTTTTGTTCTTACTTGTTTGTTTCTTCTTGAAGATTTTTTGTTCTTATTCATTCACACCAGTTTTAACTCTTATTTTCTTTAATTCTTTTAGCTGTACTGCCGAATTATGAAGCAAAGTTATGATGTATTTTGTAAGAGCAATTTGAAGACTTTACATAAGCTTTTCGTTTATGTAAAATTTTAAATAATTTATATTTCATTTTAAAAACTGACTGAGAAGTATATGAAGGTTTCAGACAAAGGAAACATCAATCTAAAAAATATATATGGATATTTTCCTATTTATAGTAAATTTCGCTTCAGTGCATTTTTTGCATTGATAACTAAGGATTTTAAGAATTTTTTCTAATTTTGTTATTGGTGAATAGTTATTTGGAAAATATTTGATTGAATTAGAATTCCAATATAAATAAAAACAAATTTGTAAATTAACTCGGAAAAAATGTATGTTAATGCGTAGATTTACGTGATTCAATAAAACAAAGAGTCATTTGAGTAAGAAAGCTCATATTTTTTTAAAAATATAGCAAACATTTTTGTCAATAGATGATGATGCATCATCTCCGTCTATATGAATGCTCAGAGTAAGGTGTGTAAAGATCAATCAAATATCACCCAGTTTTGCTCTTCATTGTGTTTAGTTGTTAAATCCTAGAAAGGCTTCCGGTTTCAAGGTTTGAAATTTCTTTTGAAAATTCTTACAGGCTAAAATGGTGCAGAACAAGCAATTTCTAAAAAATGTGAATTATTTATAGTATTACTGAATGCATAATTTATGAGCGAATTTTTAAGCATGTCACATGTCACATATTAGATCTTTATATTTATTATTGTTAAATAAGTTATTGAATTTTAAAGTTTGTGTTCCTTTTTTGATACACCCTGTATAATTCATCAAAATATTTTGTTTCACTTAATTACCCAAAATTATTAAGCTGCTCCAGAACACATAAAACACTGAATAGTGTATATATTGAAAAAGTATGCTAACGTACAAAGTATCGATGAATTAATTTTAAACATGCATGAAAAAATATAACTCTACTCTTGTACAATAAATTATTCAGTAATATGATGAAATGATGTAGTTTTTGTAATTGCATTGCCTATTATTAATATTCTAGTAGGTTTCTAAAGCTCTCATGATTCGAAACTTTAAGTTTGTAACACATTAAAAGAAACACGTAATGTAGGCAGTCTGGCGAAGGCTTCTCATAGATATTCTCAATGTAGAGACCTAGAAAAAAAGTCTCGCTTAGTTGCAATAGTAATCGCTGTAAGAAAAAATATCGCAACTTACGAAATCTAGAAATCTGCAGGATCTTAAGGGTTTCTGTGAACAAAAGATTTAGATATAGTAATAGTTTATGATAAAAGAAACATATAAATTTAACTTTTTTTAGACAAAGATTGTTACACATATTGTTACGCAGATTGAGAAACTTATTATTCTGTTGGATCACAGCGTGTTTTAAAAGTTCAGAGCGAAAGTAAAACACAATGTAAAACGGTATAAAGATCAGACTGACTTGAATTTTTCAGATTAATATTCACCATGATGTGGAAATTCGCATGAAATGAAAGAAAGCAATTAGTTAAAAATTTGTTAAAGTAGAGAATGCTACTGCAAGTAATGCCATGTACGTGTAGTATGCATATACGCCAAAACACATCGTGTAGTACCTTGTTTTGTGGTTACGTGAAATCGGGTATTTATAGAGGCCCAAGCCTCAATCTTTACCAGTACTAAAAATCATCACAATGCAGGAAATAGAGCTCCTATATATTATTATTATACCACTGACCTGGTCCCTACCTGCTGGGCAATATACCTAGCTTAACCAGTTTTGAACCTGGTCGTAGGTCGAAATTCGCCTGATCTCCTCATGGCAGAGATCTGCCTGACTAGCACCTTGGCTGTCATGTATGCATTGTTATTTATTTTATCACTTTTGTAACTGTGTTGGCCGGTTCAAGATTTAATTATGTTTGTATTTTTTTGCACGTTGTCGAAGAAGGAAGGGAAAAAAAGAGGTGTGTGTGTGTGTGTGGGTGGGTGAAACCTCACTTTTGCCCAGAACTCATGCAAGCTAAAACATGTGAGAGGAGGCATTCATTGACTTTACCTAATGGTAATATAAACTATGGTTGCTATTATAGATTATGATAAGTTAACATCTTTGTGTCGTTACTGTGTATTACATATATATAAAAAAATACGTGTCTTTTTACTTTTATTCATTTGTCTTATTGTCAGTCTTTCATGTTGGCGTAAAATTCGTTTCTCTCGTTTGGTTTTTGGTCATTCGTTTTAGTTTGTTGTCATTAAAGCTTTTTCTTTCACTTTTTTTGGTAGCGGGTTCTTTTGGCATGGTTAATCACAAACCATGGTGGCGTTTGTCATGTATAGCAGTGCCTTAACAGGAAACAGCTGTCATTTTCGCTGATACGTCGTTTCATGTTGCATAAAGTGTAATACCGTGAACTGTGCTCAGTACTTGAATACGGTGTTGGTTACAATGTCCTTTTTTTGCGATATTAAATAACGCTGAAAAATAAAAACTATCATTTCAAAATTATAACGTTTCATTGTTCTCTTTGCAGCATGGCCGTCAACAATCGAGATTTTGACCTAATGCCTTAAAACAAAACCCGTATCACGGTGATTATTGATCTGCAAATCACAAGTCTCTCTGCACCTTAGGCTACGTATACATCAAATATTGCAACAAGACTCACAAATTACTTTTTTACGCTTTCTTTTCCAACGACTTTGTGGTCCGTTGTAACCATTTTGTGTTTTATTGTTCTTCAAATATTTCGAAGTAAAGGGGAGGTGATAAACATTACAGTGAGCATTTTCCTTTACAGTCGCAGTCTCTTGTCGCGCAGTAACATAACGATCACATCAAGAAAGCCAAAAAAAGCTACGCACTCCATCGTGTTTGTGTATTTCAACCTCAAGATCGCGTTTTACTTTTCCTCTGGACTTTTTAAACACCTGGTATTCATTGCTATTTTGTAAAAACCTTTGCATAATGACAAGAATAAAAATTGCAAAACCCAGACATCTGTGGGAATTTGTGGATTTTAATGAACAAAATACCTTGATATAGAAATATTTAGTGTGTAGAGTGTATGGATGACTGACCTGTGCGACTTTTTCTCCGACGTGGTGCCTACTTTGTGCCTGGAAGTCCTTGAGGAACTTGGTGGTGGTGGCGGAGGAGGAGCTAGGCTCCCTGCCCCCGACCCTGTTCTCCGGGCTGGCCTCGTTGCTGATCGAGGGTGACTTGTGCCGGTAGCGGGCCAGATCCGAATCGGAGGAGGCGTTTGGTAGCGACTTTACCAAGTTGTTTGCGGTCGCTGCCGAGAAAGTTTAAGAAAAATAAAAATTAGAAAGTAATACATGTCAGAAGAAAAAGTATTTATCATATTTATCAGGGTGTCCTGAAATAGACCGAACGTTTTAAAAATTCAATGACAAGTAATGGTGACAGTTTTGAAGATATTCTTGAAGAAGATTAATGTGTGAAATAAGAAATTTCTTTACTACACTTCCTTGTTTTACTTCCAAATATCATCGCCAGATGTTAATGCACATTCTCCTATTGTTTAAAAGCTCGCCCCAACGTATAAAGATGAATGAAAGTTAACTTAGCTTTTGAATCATATTATATTAAAAATTACAGCTTATAAGTACGTGGAATCTTAGTAAAACATTCAAGTAGGGAACGAAGCTATTCACCAATTCTTTCTTTTTCTGTGTTCATTAATTAAAATTTATATTTCGCAGATTATTCTGTAAATTATTTATAAAAAAAATGGGTAATTCGCAATATACTCTCCTTCGCCAATCTCCTTCGATAACTGCGCCAATGTGGCAATCGGGCTGCTCCTCGGACGTCACAAAATATGGCAACCCTAAGATTTCTCCGGAGAGAGTTGATGGTTAAACTCCTTGTTTTCTAAGCTGCTTTCTAATTGGACCGAATTGGAAGCTTCTTTTTTTTGTAAAAGGCTTTCTTATTGGACAAAGAGGAGAATCAAGGAACATTTTGAATTTGTTTGGAAAAACGTTGATATTGCTGCAGTGGATTTTCCGTTGAAGAGTTGTCACTGTGTGTCGCAGTCGCGTGTTTTTATTATTTGTTTTCTCAATTTTGTATATTTTGAAACAAGTACTTATCTGGATAAATGCTTGATAGGTGAGAATAAATATTCGATCAGTTATTTTTCTTTTATTTTTACCTGTATTTTTGAGCATTGATTGAATTATGTACGAAAGAAAGGTTGATTGTTCCAAGCTATGAATGACTAAAAGTGACAGATTGAGTGATGCTTTTGAATGACATCCTAGAGCACAAGGTAAAATTATGAATAAAAAAACGGGGGGTTCAGGGGGGCGGTAGCCCCCCTGATTAAAAAAAAAAGGGCCCCTCTGATAAAAAAAAACAACAACATTGTTTTGCTCCCATTACTGTTAACAAACGCTCTTTAATAATTTGGGTAAGTGAAAGTTTTGTTTTTTGGTATATTTTATAAAATGTATTTTTAAAAATATGAAATTTATCTTTTTTTAAATGTATTTCGAAAAAATTTGAAATTTTATGTATTATTTTTACTCAAAAATACAGGTTAAAATAAGAGAAAAATGACTGATCGAATATCTATTTTCACATTTTAAACATTTGTCTAGATAGGTACTTGTTTCAAAACATACGAGAAGAGAAAACAAATAATAATTTTGCGTACTCTCTCCCGGATGTTGCAGCGCTCCGGGAGTTAGTACGCGAAAATGCGCCAATTTGGCGATTTTTGAAAATTGCGCCAAGAAGGAGAGTAAACTGCGATCGCACCAAAAAATAAATAATGTTCTTCACCAGCTCTTACTTTTTCTGTGTTCATTAATTAATATTTATATTTTGCAGATTATTCTTTAAATTATTTATAAAAAAATTGGCAAAAATATTTTAAAATAAAGAAAATGAACAGTTATATGAAAATATAATTCAATGAAGGGACGAAACTTTTAGTTTCAAATTCATTTTTTGAAATGTATGGTGCTGCCATCTAGTGGCTTTATTGGAAACAGTATTGTTAAACAGAATAGTTTAAGATGATACGATAGCGACAGCGTCCCCCTCCCCCCAAACGGCTTATTTCTTTAACCTCACCTCTTCCACCAATACCGAGCACAAAGTTTAAGCGTTTAAACCCTTCCTTTAAAATTATAATTTTTTCTGCCCTATATTTAATTCTACAGTACGATAAATAAATAATCAATCGTTAGAAAAAAGTTTTGCATTTGGCCCTTCACGCACTCCCCCCCCCCCCCCTACACACACACACCAAATCACAAACCTTAAAATCTTTTTTTACATTTTTCTACTCGATTTGTTATTTTGTTGAAATGATAAATAATTAATAACCCGAATTCATCTCATCAAAATTTACGCTTAGCCCTTCTCCTACCCCTCCCCCCCCCTCGACAAGCACACATAGTTAGAAACCTTTAACGCTCAATTAAAAACAAAATCTGGCCTATCAATTACTTTGTAGCATAATAAATAAATAATCAATCAAATAAATCATCCCTGAAATTTCCGCTCCTGAGAAAAAAGGGGTAAATTATCCATGTGGAGAATCAAAAATTGCTACTCTTTTTTTCACTTTAATTGTTACTCTTTTTCGTTTTTCTTATACCCATATATTTACCAGAAAATATTGAAAGAAAAAAAGAAAAAATCGTGCATATATAAAATAACAAAATTTTTCAGTAATAATATTTCTAAGCACATCTCGGACAAAATTCTTACCAGCATTTTAAATGTTAAAAACGTGCATTGTAACACAAATTATCAAAAAATAATGGAGAAAAAACGCTTCACATACACAGAAATCAGCTATTTACGGTTTCTCACAGAATGAACGCCGTCTACCGGCGAAATTCCTTCTCCTTATTACAGACTTTAGAAGAAAAAATGATAGGCTTTAACAGATCATCGTATGCTACTCCAACAACGAAGTTGTTAAATACCTATTTACCAGCGATATTAACCTTTCAATTGGCAAATAGGTAAAATTCCGTCATAATGATATTGTATTAATATTCTCAATTTATAATCTTAACGGGAGTAATTATTTTTAAACTAGCAATAACGTTATTCGCACTAAAAGAATAGGAAAAAAAAAAAAAAAAAAAAAAAACCCTCATTAATCCCAAACATAGAAAGACACAACGCTTTCATTCCATCGATGAATATCACATGCGTAATGTTTTAGTCCTACATCACAAAAGTAAATCAAGTAATTTCTAATATTAGTTTTAAGTAACCTGAAAAAATTCTCCTAAAATGATTCTTCCTGCCTAAAAGGATTAAAAAAGGGGGCATATATGGGATTCGGCATTCCGCCCCCCCCCCCCCCCCCTTCAAATTTAGAAAACGTGTTGGGCAAAAAGCAAACTAATCGGAATATCGTGTGCAAAACTCCTCCACCCCCCACCGCCACCCCCAAACCCCTACTCTTAAAATATAGTCAGCATATAACTTTTTTTTTTAAATCCTTATTTAACTAGGACAGTCATACTTTATACGACTTACAGTTTATTCAAAACTGAAGATTGAATCTTACTTTGTATGGTTAAATGATATAAATAGCAACACAATTTTTTATTAGAATATGCATACTGCAGTATTATAATCCGATTCTTGTATTTCGCACGTTGTAGAAAAGTGTACAAATGTTCTCTTTTTCCATAAACAGACAAATAAATAAATACATAAAATAAATTAAGTTTGCATATGGATGATTTTATATACTGTAACACCTATATATAACAAAGAAGAAGTAAAAAAAAAAAAAAGCCTTTATCTGTTACAGTTTAAAATTTTTTTCAGTACGTAAATATATTTGTAATGGCAAAATGATGAATTACCCTCGAGCAAAAACTTTTACAAAAATGTTTTTTTTTTATCTAAAAATTTGCATCTTAAAACTAAAAAAAATTTCTGAAATATTGGATAGTTTCACAATTTAATCCAATATGCATTTTTACCTTTCTGTGTTGAAATATTAAATTCGATGCAACTCTTCTTCAGGTCCGGCTGGGATACAGCGTAGTCAGGTTGGCGCGCTAAATATACAAAAAGATCTTCATCATACCTCAAAGTTGCTACCAGAAAGCTTCTTATCTAATTGTGCTTAGTTTTTTAGCTACTGGAATTTTCGTTTCAAGCAGTGCGTGCACGTGCTGTAAGCTAGGTGATGAAAGCCTATTTTGTCAGTAATTAAAGAGTTTTTGAAGGTTCTACTGTTAATTTTTCTGGTGCATTTAAGAGTGCAGCAACAGTTGAGATAGTGTTACCAGGTTCCCGAGTAAATCAGAGCTCCAAATGCTTTGGACACCACTAATTTCTTACAGTTTATTTCGCCATCTTTAATTGCAGATAATTCTGCAATTAGATAAGGTGAAGAAAATCCTTTAAAATACTGGTATGAAGCATTTGGAGCCCCAATTTACGCTGGAAACATGGGAGCACTAGTTGAGACTAACACAAAGAAGTGCCATTGAATTAGGGAAATGCGGTGTTAGGGAAAACATGCCTCTGCCTCATTACTTCGTGTGTGTGACTCTCATGATATATATATAGCTAAATGTATAAGCATATACAAACAAATTAAGTTACATGATCAGTAAAACTCGCAATTTAAACACCTTTGATCGAAAACAAAAAAATAGGTGTACGGTGCATGAGTCATTAAATTTAAAAACTGTCTAGAATTATAGTTTTGGGGGTGAGGATTTGGTTCAAGAGAATTAAAAGTAAGGCGAGTGTACACGGAGAACGGAAAGAGGAACAATACTTAGGTAAAGTGCAAAGGACATTTAGGCTTAAATGGAATTGATCTTCGAAGATTCAATCGCATCGTAGGAAGCCAGTGGCACGAAGGTGTCATCTAAATGAAGTAGGGGTCCATACCGATAGTCAGTAGACCGACTGTTCAGAACTTCATCGAATAAGATTCAGGGGCTGAAGATGCACAAGAGCGCCATTCGTCATGTATACCACAAGGTTCACCGTCTTTCAAGGATCATAGATTACCGTGTATAGATTGTAGATGGTTAGAAAGGAATATTATGGAATTGCGAATCTACATTGCAGTTTCGTCATGCTGATAGCAGCTTGAGAATATGTCAGTAGGTTCACGGAACTATACATCTAGCATGCCAATTTGAATATGTAGAAGATCAGGGTACCTCAGAGATGGTCGGAGTTATTTACCTTTAAGAATGCTTAGACCTGCGGTACTTATACAAAATAGCCTAATTGCATATAAGTAAGTAAATAGTAATCTGGTTTATCGGTTTCATATTTTTAAGATTTTTCTGCAGGAATGGAGTTACAAGCAGAATAACAGCTCCTGACACAGGTCCTGCTGGCAATTGTCTGGTTTTCTTCCGCCCATTGAAGTGCCTCCTTGCTGAAAAGACTACCGAAAAGTCCGGACTTAAATCCCATTCAACACCCCGGGGATACAAAATAAAATGACGAGTAAGCGCGTCATCCCACATTAGCGCCTTTAATGGATTTTTCGGAAATTTCTTTCAGAGGTTTGACGCGCTATTCATCCGAAAAATTCCATAGGCATATGTGCCTCGCCATACGGAAGTCATTATTAAGTAAAAATTACTAATCAGATATCCCTTTTTCAGTGGCACTTCTGTGTATAAATGGTGATGTAAATTAAATATTTATCCCTTATATATTTATATATTATAATATTTATAACCGAAAAACAATTATTTGCAAATTGAACAAAGGTAACTTGACACATATATTGTAAACATTCGCAGAAAACTACCCTAATATAGCAGAAACCTTTTACGAAAATTAAATGTAAACTCGTTGTTATTCAGAAGACCGAAAACATTCCAATTATCCGCAGAAACCGTTTGAATGAGAAATGTCAGAAAACATAAGAAAGATAAAATAAAAGTAGTTCACCAATGCTTAAGGAAATCTTTCTGAAGTAAAAAAAAAGTGCGTTTGTTGTCCATGAATTCCAGAAAACAGGTTTCCGGTAATTTTGAAAGCCTATTAGTTTTTGAGGCTTTTTAATTGGTTATTCTTCTAACGGTTTCTAAAGAACAAGGAAAGGTTTGGAAAAATCGCTGATATTACGAAGTTACAATAATTTTCCGTAAAAGATTATTCTACAGAAGAAAACTATTCTGCAATGTTTTACATTGCAAAAAAAAAAAAAAAAAAAAAAAAAAATTAAAAATAAATAAATAAATACTGTACTAATGAATGTAGGAATATATTCAATTTCATTCATTTTATAAAGAAATAATGGAAGCTGGCTTCATCTTCATGTTTTAGAGGGAGTTTGTAAATTACTTAAGTGTAAATTTTTATTAACTTATTTAAGTTTTTAAAGAATTTACTTTAAGTTATTAATGTTATCATACCATGCAACAAATATTTTTGGGACATATAAACGTGATGAAACGATTGATTAAGCCAAATATTTCTATTTATATTTCTATTATTTTAATTGCATTTATCACGGTATTTCAAAATAGATTAACTGTATCCATGAGGTTTTAAAATCTGTGTTAACTTAACTGTAAAAATAACCTTAAACTTATCGAGTTTTTGGATACCATGTGCTGATGTGTATTTGGATAAAATAACTGGGATTTTATTAGATATTTTGTGTAATATTACTATTTTTCCTTGCTATAAATTAAATATTTAAAAGGTTGCATTGCTTTTTCCATTTAATAACATTTAATATTATTCTGTTTTCATTTGAAACTAGTCTTTTGGTCATATTGGTCGTTAGAGTACAGAAGAAATTTTTTTTTTCAGCTTTTAGCTTTTTTCTCACAGAAAACGACTAATTTTGCTTATATAATTGAATTCTGTACTCTTGATAACGTAATTCAATATATAAGCTTTTCAATTATTTTCATCGAAATTCATATTCTTCTTTTTTTCTTCCTTATTAATTCTTGTTATATAGTACAAGGGACTTTATTTTATACATAGCAGCTTGTATATTATGTTTTTGGTATCCATTCAGTGTGTTTGGGGAGACTTTATTGTTGTAAATTTATTCATACTATCACAATTTTTGTTGGTGGTCAATAATATTTAATTAATGCTTATATATATATATATATACTAGGGGGCTCTGCCCCCTGCAAGCTACGCTCGCCAACCCCCGTTCAGACACTGCAGAATCTAAAAGCACACTAATCTGATCGGTTTTAAAAAGATTAGAGAAGATTGAATTATACTGAAAAAACCTGTAGCGATCTCCCTGTAAACGGGTTTCCATTTAATTCCTTTTGATTGCAAAAATTTAAGGCAGAATCAGTTGCTGTTAAGACATCCAATGGTTGTTTTCGTGTTTGGTTAAAGAAGATCAGTAAAACCATTGAAAAGAATCTGAAATAAAATGAATTAAGTAAACAGAGTCTTTGCCTACCGGTATTTTTTAACAGCGTTATAAAACGATTGACATAATGCAATTACTAAACGTTACTGCTTTAACCTCTTCAAGGGCGGTGGTTCATTTTTGGACAACTTAATTTTAATTCTTAAATTCTACATTGGCACCACAATATTGGGATGAAAATTTTCCTTTTATTAAGTAAGCGAACAATCCCTGTTTTCTTCGTCAAGCGTTTTTATAAGAGTAACATTATCACGAGGTGGACTAATGATTGGAAAATTAGTGAAAAGGGTAGGGATACCTTTCTCATCTTGCGTTCACCGGACGTTTCTTATTTGTGTTATTCAAGGGTAGTAGACTATTTCCTTTCCTCGCATGTTGCTTTTCCAGTGTATTTATTTAAGATTGGCAAGCGTCCAACAGATAAGTGTGATTGCGGTAACGTCGGAGACGTTAAGCATTTTATTTTCGGCAAGTGTTCTCTGATGCTTCTGTTCTTTAACTTTGTGCGAAATAGAACTCTGTCTTGGAATTTGCAAAATGTTCTCTTGCTGAGATCGAATTATTATAAACTCACAGTTATTTATAATGAACTGAATAAATTGTATTCATTCATAAAGTACAGATTTTGAATATTTTGGTGTAATTAAAGAATTTTTGGTGGACTTTTGCCGGACTGTTATCCACATAGTGCTTTGCTAATCTTTCTGCCTTCACGCATTTTTGAGTTGTTTCAGGGTGTTATGGCCCAGGGATCTTACTTTCAGGGTCTGATGGTCTTTTGTAACTTGAATTGACCTAAAATGTCTGTTTTATTGGCTTAATGTTTTATCTTGTCTTGATTATCAGTGTAAATCGTACTTAGTTTTAAGATATATTTATACAGTCATTTGTAACTGAAAATAACTTAAAATTTTGTTTTCCAGTTTCATTCAGTCTTAGTTATAGTTTTAGCTTTATTTTTATTTTACAGTGACTAGGGTTACAGTCATATGTTAAAACTTGTACATGACTTTAATTTTTGTATTTTATTTGCTAGGCAGAGTGTGCCATATTTTTGTGACTTTTAGTTTTATTATTTGTCGCTGTTTCCGGGTCTGTTTCGGCGGCTGGGGTTGAGTTAGATGGTGGAGGACATTTTTCTGCCAGGGATTCAGGGCCTTTGCCATTATTTGGTTCGCTCCCTGGTAGAGTGATCAAGTAAGTGAACAAAAGCATTTTTGTATTTCGAAATTTGTTTGTAAATTCTGGTGACATTCACTGATTTCAAGATTTTACGAATAGGAGTACCTTACCCCTGAAACGGTTAAACGCATATTAATGTATTTATTATTTTAAAGTTTCCTTTCTCTTTTAATGTTCACATGTACATATAATTTTCAAGACATAATTTTCAATGTTTTCCTGCTTTTAACACCCACTCATTTAATAGCAATTTTAAAGTTTTTTTTCTGTTTTTAATAGTCACGTGTAAATAAATTTTTAATCGTTAGGAAACATTATTCTTTGCGCTGTTTTTAGAATTGAAAACAATCTCTATAATAATAGCCTAAGTCATGTGACTATCATCAACAGTTCTGGGCGGATCCATTCGCTTTTTATATTACAAGCGGCCATTTTGGTACTTTAATGTTAGCTAGTCACAGGTGTGATAAGTCGCCAAATATTATTCTATAACCATTATTTCGTAAATGTCACACTCACTTGACTTTAAGGAAGTTACACGTGTTTACGCCATCAAGTGATTTTTATTTCGACGTTTTATTTGTATTTTTATTAATATTATACTAATTTATTTGTTCTTTCGCTATTTAAAATAAAAAAATTATGTCAATTTGCATAATTTGGCGAGTGGTTTGGCGATTTATATAATTTGTCGAAATTGGTCGAGGGGAGAATTAGTACCATTAAAACATTGCTTTGAAGTTGAAATTAAATGTCATGATTTATTGCATTGTCATATAACGCACCGGGTTTGGCGTAATTTTTTTTTACGACAATTTGGCGAAAACCTCGTTTCCGAATACCAGTTACATATGTATTTTTAAAGTATTTTTTCTATTATTTTAAAAATGAAATAACAATGATTAAAAAAAGTTTAATTAATAATTATAGAACAAAACAATTTAGAACATTTTTTGTAAATAAAAAGAAAATAAATTCAAATAAACATTTATTAATAAATATAAGCAACAATAGCCATTATAGTTATAGAACTACAACTACTTCTAACCTAAAAATAAATAAAAATTGATGTAACAATTAATATGTTTTTAAAACTGAAAATGTTCTTTAATGTCTAATGTAAACTAAAAACGCTTTATAGATAAAAAAAGAGATTACTTACATGAAAAAGGCAATATATATACCTAGTATCTACCCTATAATATAAAATCCTAATGAAACGAATTTATGAAACGACTAAAATGAAACGAATTTATGAAACTATTCTATGAAACGACTGATTAAACAACTGATTATGTTTCATAGCGAATTCTCCTAAACCTACCATGCCTACCATGTCAGGCAAAATAACGCCATTTTGGCGCCAATTAGGTACCTCGTTGCGTATATGACATCTGTGCCTAATATTTTTCGTTTCGTTTCGTTTAAAAAAAAAAGAAAGAAGTGAAAGCCATTTATTTTAAATGTTTCAGTTTTAAATGAAAGTTTTGTATTAAATAAAATGATAATGAAATACAAATTGAATTATGAATAAAAGTAATATGATATATTTCTTAGTATACGTTTAAGGGAGTCCAAACTGGTCGCCAAATTAGTTTAAAATAGTAACCTTTTCTAAAATATGAAAAAAAATATCTGTTATGATTAAAATTTGAGTTGTCATCATTAGAGAAAATTATTTAAAATTATTAAAAAATAATATTTCAAAAACTTATTCTAATTATAAAATTCTAATACCAGTTTTGAGATCTGCGGATTAGTATGGATTTTTGGTGCTAATTTCATCGCAAAGTATTTCACATTTTAGGAGAATTCGCTATGAAACATAATCAGTTGTTTAATCAGTCGTTTCATAGAATATTTTCATAAATTCGTTTCATTTTAGCCGTTTCATAAATTCGTTTCATTAGGATTTTATATTATAGGGTAGATACTAGATATATATATTTCCTTTTTCATATAAGTAATCTTTTTTTTTTTTTTTTTTTTTTTTTCTTTTAATCTATAAAGCATTTTTAGTTTACATTAGACATTAAAGAACATTTTCAGTTTTAAAAACTTATTAATTGTTACATCAATTTTTATTTATTTTTAGGTTAAAAGTAGTTGTAGTTTTATAACTATAATGACTCGTGGCCAATAACTGCCTTTAAAATAGATATTAAGATCCAAGTATTAAAACATACTTTATGTTGTTTGCTATGTACGATTTTTTATAAAAGAATTTTTTAAAAATAGAAAAGTTTTTGAAAAGATTCTTTTGATCCATCTTTGCTATATTTAGGCTTCAAAATTAAATTTAAATGTTCATACATGATAAAGGAAAAAGGTTTCAATGTTTACGGATATAAAATTTTACAACAGTATTTTATTGATTGAACCGATTTTATTTAAATGCCTGTATTTATTTATTGTCATTTTTTATACTTTTTTTCGAAAATGTGATAATTTGTATGCTTTGTACTTGTTTTATATAAATAGATTTAAATAGTATTCTGAAAAAGAGATAGAGAGAGGGGATTTTCGGAATATTAATTACTCAGTATGAATATTTAAATAATTGAAAAAAAATTATTATACAAATAATTATGAATTGTAAGTATAAATTTAAAAAAATAAATTAGTATTGGTTTCAACCTGTGTTGGACCGTTATCAAAAATAAGATGCAATTCCAATAAAAAGGGAACGAAAAGCAGGATTGTCGTAAGACCGCGAAGTGCTTATTGCTCCGGGGTTTGGCGCACGAAGAGCGCAGGGGACAGAGCCCCTAGTTATTTTTATAAAAAAATGTGCTTAAAAATATCTATTTGATATTAAAAATTTTATAAATCGCATTATAACTCTTCTCGTTTTTAATTAAGCAATTAAATATTTTGTTAGATCTATCTGAAGATTAATTGACCAGTTTCCACAAAATATAATCAAATGTCATGCATCATTTCATATAGAATTTACAAAACATTTAAACGTGCAACAATCAAGCATTAAATATCCAAAAAGTATATTATAAAAATATTTAAGGGTGAATATCACAAAATGTGAGATTTTGAAAACAAAAATTTTGATTTAAATCGTTTCAAAGTTTCAAAGTTTCTGTTTTTTTTTTTTTAATATTGGTTGAACAGTTGAATAAAGGAATTTATATGTAAAATTGTTAAATTTTGAAGATTTTAAGTTTATTTTTATGCAATTATAATTATGTGTCATTTTCTTGGCATATGTATGCCAGAATAATGACAATTTCATTCTAAAACATTTTTCACATTTTTTTTTTTTTTTTTTTTTTTTTTTTATTTAAAGATCTAGCATTTTAATTTTGTTTAAAGAAACATGTTTCCTCTATTGCACCTCAAATTCAGTGTAATGTTCAGTTTTATTTGTAATTTATAGAAGCCAGGAAAATGACATAATAAAAGTCCACTCAATTTTCACAAAGCCTTTAAACACATTATTTTCAAAGAAATATCTAAAAGATCTTGCTGGTAGCAATGATTTTACTACTTCTGACTTGAACCATGCCAAGAACAAGAAGAATTACTCTACAGTGCCATCTTTATACCTCGTAAAGAATTAAATGAGCAGGCCAGGACAATGACATTCATTTTTAGTGACAATCATATTTTAATTAGAGAAAATTAAATTATTTGTAAAATACAGAACTTTTTACCTCCGACATATATGTGTTATATAAGGTATAATTATTAATTAGAAATTAA
The DNA here is from genome assembly GCA_963932465.1 of Maratus speciosus. Lineage (NCBI taxonomy): Eukaryota > Metazoa > Arthropoda > Arachnida > Araneae > Salticidae > Maratus > Maratus speciosus. Next base: position 457,880,293 of record OZ010791.1, on the reverse strand, counting down.
AAAAAAACTAGAAAAAAATATTTGTACATGATAGCAGAAAACCTGTTACTTTGCACACATCACAGTGTGACATGCCAGAAAATGACATTCTGAAATTTTAAGTCTTTTAATTGCTTTATTTTTGTGTTATTATGAATATAATATGTCTTGAAAATACTTCTATGAGTATTTTTTATTAGAATGTAAAAAGGAAAATTGCATTATAAAACATTAAATAGAATTTTATTGTGCAAACTGCAGTTCCGCATTTTCTGATATTGACCCTTAAAGAAGTAGTATGAGAAGTATTTTTATAAAGAAGTAGAATAAATAAGAATTTTATTTAAATACCTTTTCAGTTAAAAATTTATAAAGTATCGTTTGAAGGAGGTACACAAACATTCAAGATCGAGCACAAACGAAATTCACAAAATGAATTTATCAAGTAAAAAAACTATCAAAATGCGTGCAATATACTAAGCAATTCCTAATTTCAGCAGAGCAAACATAATAATTATGATGATGGCAGTGAAGCAGGTTCTTTATTATTTAATTCAGTAAGTGAATTTGTCAGGCATTTAAACATACTATTGAATAACAAGAAACATTTATTCAGTACATCATGCAAATGGGTGAAATTTTATCACAATGGAAAAAACGAAAAGTAAAAACAAACAAACATGTTTACTACATATTATAATTTGATAAAGTTTCTAACATAAATATACTCATCATAGAAAAAAAATGAATACACATTAATGAAGTAAAACATTAAATTCTATTGGGGTTCAAAATAAATAACACAGATACTAGTTTTAAAAAAATCAAATTAATTTCTTATAACATTGGATTAAAAAAAAAAAAAAAAAAAACTACCTTATTATCATAATTTTTTGCTAAAGTATATTTAACACACCCGTTGAAAAAACACCAAACAATCTCTTTTTTTTTTTTCAAGATGCAACATAAAGGCATACTTAAACACACATATCACAAATGACAGAATCGATTAAAAAATAAGAATAATCTGTCATAATATTATTTATAAATATTATGTATTTCAAAAGGCTGTTTTCGCATGCATTTTCTTAAGGAGGACAGGACCTTTCAGTTTGTCCGGAACGATAAAAAACATCGACTTTTTCAAAATACCAAAACGCAAACAATATGCAATTAAGAATTTTTTTTTTGCCTTTCTGCCTAAAGTATATATTCTTAACTATATTATCCTGAAACATAAATGTAGTAGTATATACAAAATTAATATTTAATTTTTAAATTTAAAAATTTATCTCACTAATACGTGAATTAAAATCATTAAGTGCTGCGCGCATGATAAAACTCTAAATTGTACGTATAGAAAACAAATTTTGAACAAAATAGAATCATAACACACCTACATCTAAATTAAAACCAAAATATACACAAAAAGTTTTGTTTAAAATTTAATTTTAGCAAAAAAAAAATCAGAAAATTGGAAAATTGGAATTTTTTTTCAAGTTTTTCAAGCGAAAAGAAAACCAAAGTACGTATTTTTTTTTTTTTTAGTATGTAGATTATAAAGAAAAGCATGTTTGATTAATTTTTTTAAGCTGTAGCTTTGAAAGTAACAGGGCGCACAATCTCCAAATTTGCTATTCTGAAAAAACGCGTTTTGAAGTTTCAACATCTACAGACCTTCAATTAATATTCAACGTCTATAAATGATTATAACTCAAGAAATAATGCAGATTTCTGAATGGAGTTTTTTTTAATATTGCTGATAAAAGTAAAAGTATTTAAAAATAAAACTAAAACGGAAAACTGATTTTTTGAAAGTTTAAAGGTCCTGTCCCCCCTAATGACCGCAAAAAACAAACAAAAAATAAATAAGTAAGCAACATTAACACGAAAACTAGCTCTAAATATCAATGGGTGTATTTGCTTGAATACAATTTTTGTCCTTTGAGCAATGTGAAATCAATAATTTTATGCGATGTATATTTATTCAATTTCAATTAGAAAAAGAGCTGTTGTAGAACTGATAATTTTTTACCACAATCTTGGGTTAATACGTTCTGTCGAAAAATTTAATGAAAAATGGATACCTAATAATTAACCGTAAAACGACATTTTCAAAACCGTTCTAAGTGTTGACAAGTTATGGTTATGAGTATGATTGAGCAAATGCAATCATAATGAAGAGATACAATTAAAAATTCATTTTTAATGCCATTTTATAATTTGAAACACTGTATGTAGATAAACGTAATGGAAAACAATTTCTACATTAATAGTAAAATTCTTGTGGGATTTTTTTTTTCACTTCTAACTCATTTATTGTCTAAAGTATTTTTTCAGTACTACTCAATTGTCTTATCGACCAATTTCGCCAAATTATATAAATCGCCAAAGTACTCGCCAAATTATACAAATTGATACAATTTCTGTTTTAAATAACGAAAGTATAAATAAACTAGCATAACATTTATAAAAATACAAATAAAACGTCGAAATAAAGATCCCTTGATGACGTGTTACTTGTTTAATGTCTAGGGAATATGACATCAGCTATTATTGGCATTTAATCATATAGTTCGGCGATAGTTTTTTGGTCAACGGGATAATCAAGTAGTACCATTTTTTCTTATATATAAAATGCCGTTTTCTAAGTTTTACGCTTTAAATGTAGGATTGTATTTTATTTTTCTTAAATTTAATACTATAATAATGAACAGTAAGTATTGAATAAGTTTAATAAAATTTAAAAGAACGAAAAAAAAATATAAATCATCGTTTTCTAATTTTTTATTTTATTATTCAAAAGATTCAAATTTATTTTCTGGATGCTTTTAATATTGAGTATAAAATAGCTAATTTTTTTTTTTTAATTTAATCTTTTATTTATTTACTTTCGAAAATCTTTGGAATTTAAAATTAGTTTTCCTTCGAAGATGTAATTTTTTTTATTGTAAACAATAAATTCACTTCAGTACAGTCTATTAAAATTATTTTAGTAACATTAAGATCAAATGACAGCATATTATTTGAGTCTAAAACTTACTTCTAAATATTTAAAAACATGAACTTTTTGTGGTATTGTTAAATTATTTCTAGGTTTGATTAATATCTTCTTCTTAAAAGCTATAAATTGAGATGAAGCTATTTAGAAAAATAATGTGCCACCTACAATTTTATGGATGTATTTAGGACACACTGCATTATATGCATAATCTAGAGCTTGCTCGTTTCAATTTCATTTATGACAGGATTTGAAAAAGAGACGAATTTAAATTTTTATGACAATCTTAGAATGTTTTGCAGTTATGAATCAAGTATAATAATAAAATGGGAATAACACATAAATATAAAATAACCAACACTTTATGACATGCACATAAACAATGGAACTTCCAATGAAAAACAAACAAATAAAACCGCCTCTTAAATGTGAGTTATATAATTTCCTGCGGATACTCTAATTCAATCGCAACTCGCTTGTTGGAAAACTTTTTGAAAAAAGCTACTGCGCTCTGTAGTGAGAACGATGTTTTAGCAAAAAAAAAAAAAAAAAAAAAAAAAAACGAAAGAAAGAAAAAAAAAATGGTACATCTTAAAGCAGGCCCGTACAGAGAGGGGTAGAGACACGGTACAAATTACCTGGACCGAGTTCTAGAGGGCCCGGGTTCGGTTTTGTTTTATTAAAAAATAAACGGTCAAGTGAGAGTATTACTCTCGTACAGAGGGTTTCGTACAATAAATATATTAATTAGTAACTGTATTATTACAAAAAAAATCTTTACTAAAAGTGACTTAGTAAAAAACTTTACAACGTATGGTTGGGCATAGCTGTATATACTAGAAAAGTATAAATGGCTATACCATGAAAATTCACAGAGATATGAAGCCTAAATAATATAAAATATTGCTATTCTGTATAACTCTTTTTTAAATTTTATCCTAATCCGTTTATGATGAATTTAATTCGGTGCTGACAATAAGAGTAGTGCATATATAAAATTCATTTGGCGTTACATAAACCATAACTGCCAACTTTTAAGCTTTTTTCCTACCACTAAAATTTAATAAAGATTTTCGCCTTGTTTAATCGTGAGATTTCGACAATTAAATAATACAATATTTACTATAAAATTTTACTGGTAAGAAAAAAGCGTAAAAGTTGGCAGCTATGCATAAACCCAAATTAAGCAAGTAATACTCTTTTGTTTTTACAGTGTATCTAAAACAAAACCCTTGTTCAAAGTTTAAGCTTAGCATTGTGCTAAGCGCGCTTCGAAAGGAGGTCGTAAAGTTGCAACGCCGCCTTGCTCCGTGCCGCGTTTTTCAAGATAGGTTTTTAAATAACCATTAAAGTAACGGGTGGCGTATTAAGAAAGCCACTCGATGTAATCTATTCGCGAATCCCATAGAAATTATGTGAATAATTCTAATTAAATTAGTCTGTTTTTAACAATTTGACGTTTATTCCCTTTATACTACTACTGAACATTACAATACACAAATATATCATTAAAAGTTGCTATCTAGGCTTTAAAAGCCGATGGCGCATAGAGTGCGCCACCTGTGGCTTCATGTATGTCCAAACCGACCGTGTCTTTAAGGGTTAATATCTAGGCTAATTACCTAAATTTTTTTTCGAAAATCATTATCAACAATCCTTTTATATTTCTGCGACGATAGGTACTTCCAGCGCTCCTCAGCTCCTTTGCTGAACGCCCGCAAATCGAAATTTGTGTGTAACGGAAAAATGCGATTTTCTCCAAAACTATGTGACCTAGGGTAATCGCTATAAGGTTTAAATTACCTTTTACTACCTCTAATTTTTTCATAATTTTAGTTTCAGTAGATTCGGAAATAGATAGGGGGGAAACATATTTTTGCATTACATTTTCGACAATAACTCTGAAAATATAATACTTAAAAAAAAAATTAAAAAAAAGTATTTTTGAATTTGGAGTTACAAATACTTTACACGATATATATATGAAAAAAAAGATTTTTTTTCCAAGTAAATTAATTAGCCCATCTACATTTTTCCTAAATATGTTTGTGAATGTTTAATAATCTATAAATATGTGATGAATGTCAATAAGCATTGTTACTTCAGTCAATTTGAACTTTCCACATTTTATTGTTTACGAGTAAAATGGTTGTGACAGACAGACACAGAAGTGGTTTTATAACAATTCCGTTTTTAATTTTTAAGTACGGAACCCTAAAAAAAAAAAATACCAGAAAAAGTAGATTCGTACTTTTTTACCTCAAAATTTTAAATTAAAATAACCAGCAAATAAAATTCAAAAGTTGCTAGAATGTCTTTACGGGCCGGGCGCAGGACACGCGCTCCTGAATAATGTATCAAATATTTGAAACTTCATTTGATATGAAGAAGTTTTGAAATGGTGCTTCGGTTTTAATGATGTAGCTAATTTCAGACGCGCGAACAGGAATCAGGTAGAAAATTCAGTAAAATCATAGGTAAGGTTTTGCATTTTATTTCTTTCATACTTCAAATATTTTTATTCAAAAGTAATTTATGAATTCCATTAAAGTTTGATTGATAAATTCAATTAAAATTTAATTATGTTTTCAATATTTTAAATGTTTATTTAAAATCTGTAGATGAATAAGTGTTACAAATGCATCATAAACTGTAATACTGTAAAATAAATATAATAAAATTGTATGCAAGTACTATACAGATTTAAAAATATATATATACTATTCAGAAAATTTACTTTTTAGTAGAGTAAAGCCTGTTTATAACGGAATCCTTCAATAAATGGAGAAAAAAATCATGGTCGAGCCCCGCTCAAAAAAAAAAGAAAAAAAAGGGGGGGGGGGGATATTATGCAATTATAAATTCTAAGATGAAAATAACCGATATAAAATGGAATTTTTCCCTGCTCGTTTGTGTTTCCGTCTAAGCGGGTTTTATTGTATCATACTTATGGTGGGAATATGTTCTCATTATGTACTCTTGGAATTATTACCGGGGGGCTTCTTTGTTCGACCCTGTCTGAAAGCGCGATGTAATGTCCAGAAAAATTAAAAAAATATTGCTAACCTATAAATAAATATCTTATAATTGTCTTCAAAAAGTTGATTTATATGTTGAATGTAGTTTTCTCAAAAAAGTTAACAGTGGAAAAATTAATTATTTTACTATCATCTACGCAAAAAAACTACTTAAAAAACGGAAGAAAAATGTTACTATTTTCGAGCAGTAAAGGAATCTACACAGTCGTTTGTTGGTTAATCGCCAAGGCTTAAACATCCAAGCTAAATTAATGTTAGAAAATAGATAAGTTGCGTTTCAATCAATTTTTGTAAGTTTAATACACAGGGAAATAATTCTTGAATGGATAAAGCTAAAATTGTGGATCAAGTGTCTACCTATAGTAAAAGGATTACGCTCTATAATATGAAAGTGAATCCAACACCTTCTCTAGAGACGAAATTTGAAAGTTATGGACTCTATTTATAAACCTATAAAAGTCAGTAAAAGAAAAATCAATTATAAGTGTAGAACGTCCTCGATTTAGTATGAAAGGACGTCTTACATATAAAAATAATTTAATATAAGCCCTGAAGTGCTAATTTTTCGATACCTGTTACCGGCTTAAATATGTCACTAATTGCTTGTAGAAGTGTGGCATTAAATGGCAGATGCATATTTGAGCTGTTCAGTGCACAAATCGATTAACTCCATAAAACAAAAAGTTGAGAAATGCAATGAAATAATGTGCATTTTTTAAAATTCCTTTTATAATATAAATTCAAAAGTATATTGTAGAATGCATAAATACAGATATAGCCTTTATCTAACAGTATATAAAATTAATAAGAAAGAATAGCCAAAAAATAATCGTCAGTAATGTTAAAATTTTTATGCGACGGGTGGAGTTAATCGATTTGGCAAGTGAAAAAGTAATAAAATTAAATTCAATGTTTAAATTTTTAAGTTTTTTATTACAGAAAAAGTTATACATTTTTATTACAGATTTTCCATAAAAATGAATGTTATCAGTTCTGTTATAATATATTATTTGTGATTAATTCATCAGCAATATAAATAATGTCTTCTTCATCAGGTGTATGTAGGACTCTTCATTTCGATTTGGTGTCAAGTTTTTGTAGTAATCATGTTTAGCAGGAGGAATGAATTTTTGCAGGTCCATGATGTCTCTCCTTTTTTCCCTTGTCATAATTCTACCTTTAGGATATAATAAAAGCTGATCTCTATTCTTCAAAATTTGTAGTCTACCTGTTACAGATTTCCTTATATTAATGGCATTAAATTCTGAATTTTCATTATAGTCATATTTGAATTGTATGAGGTGAGGTTTGAACTTTTCTTACTTTATCCAGCGTAGTTTAAGCCTGGAATACTAGAAACTCTGTAACGGTTACTTTTCTTTAATGATTGAATTTTCTAAAGGTTTTGTTGAAAAAAAATCTTGGTGGCTCATTTGGATTAGATTAAGTGGCGTTGTATTTTTACATGTTTTGATTATATTGTATATATTATCTGGTGAAAAAATGTTTGGAATTTTTTTTCGCATGTGACCCAATAACGGCAAAATCAGAGACATTAGGCAAATAGCCTGTCCACTTACCAAACATTTCATTTTAATTCACTCAGCTCTTATTTCAGTACTTTGAACAAATTTTAATAAACTTATGACAGTTTTAATATTTCTATTTTGCCCGGTACACGAATCTGAATATGTTATAATTTTTTCAAAGTTTGCAGTATAAGTCTTTGCGTACTTTACTAGACATGATGAAATTTTTTGAGATCTACGAGATCTTTCAGTTTCTGACTAAACACACATGTGGCTTATATTTTTAGTGAATTCATGAAATCCGAAAATATAAACATATAAATTGCGCTTATAAAAAGCTACGGATGTGGTCAGTTTAGGAAAGGACTGAAAATTTTATCGTTATCATTCAATATTTGCTAGTGCATTTGAGTTGCTTTATTGCAAAGATTTACATTAGAGTATGGTGTTAATCAAAATGGCCTCTGAAATAAATTATTTATTATTCAATGATCAAAGCATTTTTGTCTTTTAATCTTTATTATTCAAGAAGGTTATTACAAATATAAAAAGTTATGACTATACCAAGTGCTTTGACACTTAAAATTTAAGATTTTTCAAAGGTGCAATTAATCGATTTGTGCACTGAGCGTACCCCTCATCTGCAGCAATGTATGTGTAAATATACGCCGGAAACATTGAGCACATTAATTTTTTATTGCAATAATTGTAACTGTGTTAGTTTTATTAGAAAATATTAATATGCCTTTTAGTGCCACATTTCTACAAGCGAATAGTGGGTTTCTTAAGTCGGTGAATGGTTACCGAATTTTTTTTATATTAGAGCTTTTTATGTTAGGGCCATTGCATGAAAATGGACAAAATGTCCCGCACGTGACACTTACATAAATACCGTATACTTACATAAACCACTTAAGTACACTTACATAAAAATGAAGTTGTTAGAATATAAACTATACATTAAGACCAATGTCAGACGGGCGTCTTTTTTGCTGCTTTTTTGCTTAAGTATTATCCATTCACAATGCTATAGCATTGTGAATGGATAATACTTAAGCAAAAAAGACGCCCGTCTGACATTGGTCTAAAAATAACAGAAAAATCCCTAGATTTTCATATCAGCATGGTTGTTTTTATTTGAGGGCACAACAGGATTGTTAAAACAGCAGTAATATGTAGAAAAGTTGTCCCACACGTGATAGGGATCGGCCTTTTTAATAGGTTCAAAAATCTCCACATTTCAAATCCTAAGGACTAAGTAAGCTAACAGTTTTTAATAGGTTTAAAAATATCGACATTTTAAACCCTAGACCTAAGTAATCTGCCCGTTTCAGGGCCATTCCATGAAAAACGGACAAATTGTCCTGCGCGTGACACTTACATAAATACCTATATCTAAAAAACTTATAAGTTGTTAAAATATAAACTATACATTAACAATAACAAAAAACCCTACATTTTTATATTAGCATAGTTGTTTTAAGTTGAGGGTATAATAACATCAGTAATATGGATAAAAGTTGTCCCGCATGTGATATGGAATGGTCCATTAGAGCTTTTTATTTTAGAGCTTTTTAATATATTTTTTAAAATGTAAAACGCAATTTCATACTTAGTCGGGGATGCTCTACACTTTTATAATTAATTTGTGTATTTGGTTATTTCTCATAGTTTTCGAGATAGAATCAATAACTTCTAACTTTCACCAATAGGGGGGGGGGGGGGGGTGAAATCGTTCACATGATACCGCATAGTCGTTTTACTGTAGCATACACTTGTTCCACAACTCTATCTTCATCATCCGTTCTTGAATTATTTTATGATGAACGGACTTGCCTATGCATGTGTGTATATATGTAAGTATACATGATACAGAGATATATAAAATCATGTACCTTAACTGAATATATTATTTAAAAGTAATTTTATGTAACTGCTATCTGTTTACAAAACTATCATTTAAGAGAAGTTTTTTCTATTACATTTTCATGAATTAAGTTAAATGAAAATCTAATTGCTCGCATATTGCTTTAAACTTCACATAATACGTTTGCGTATCAAAAGTAGCATAAAGTAAAAGATAAAAAGTGTAAACACAAAAAAATTATTATTGCGCAATAATAGATTTTATCTTTTGATTTTATTAATTTAATTAAAAAAAAATTTAATATGCGTGCGAGAAATTCTTTGTGGTCATAGATTTATTATTTATTGCCTAAAAAATTTAAATGAGACTTGAAAATACAAAATAAGAAATTACTTTAATATTTCTTTTATGTGAATTACGGAGAATTTTGACTAATTTAGGAAAATGTTTTGACAAACTTTATAAAGGATTAAAAGACAGTGCATACTTTGAAATAAAGATGATTAATTTCATGCAGGTTATAATTTTTAAATCTAATTTAGAACTACTGTTGGATATTACAGTTGTATAATTTTTTGTTTGCAAAAATTAAAGATTTCCTTTCTTTAAATTGTATATAAGGAAGTTTGTATTTAATTTAACAACTACACACTGTAATCTCAATTTTAAATAGATATAAAAAATAAGAAAAAATATATAAAAATTATTTATGCTCTATATACGGAGAAAAATCAATTTCAGTTAAATATTAAATATTAATTAATTAAATAATAATAGTAATAAAATAGAATGTTCAAGATACAACAAATATTTTTGGGGCAAATCGTCTTATTTATATAGACGAAAGAAAAATTTGCATTTACTCATCTAAAATCGAAAAATTTCGATCGATATATAAATGTAAAATAATTATCAAATCTCGGAAAACTAATGAAAAAAAATCAGAAATTAATAGGTAGTCTTTACTATAACAGTAATGGGAATATTACTGCTAATGAAAGAGTAGTTCAAGCATCAAACTACACAAAGAAATTTCTCGAGAATTCATTATTAAATAAGGTGTCATTTTAACTCTCGCAGTACTAAGATGGGGTCAATTTGACCCCATCTGGGCATTTTGCAGTTTTTTTTCTCATTTAGAATATGTATGATAAAATTATTTTCTTGAAATTATCCTATAAAGGTCTCTTTCATGATTTTATCTACTTAGTAACTTTCACTCTATTAATTTTTTTTTGTTTATTTGTAGAAATTGCGAATGGGGTCACATGGACCTGGTCTTAGGCAATCAGGGAATAAATGAAAGATTTCTATCATTTATCACATTTCTAGAGAAAGAAAGATAACTTTTGACATCCTGCCAAATGTAGTTCGCTGTGGGTACTGCGTTGCCATGCAAGCGAGTGTAGACTCCTCCCTCATTTCGTTATTTTTTTGTTCTTGTGTTCAGTTATGTGTAAATTTCGCTATTCAATGAAATGAATCGTCGTATCGTATGAACATTATAATTACTTAGAGGAGGGGTCTGAATTACCTATAGGGTCAGCCCTTTTTCAATCTTAGGCATTTAAGCTATTTTGTTTTATCTTAGTACTGCGAGGGTTAAGCAATGTGAAAGAGCAAAATTCCTGAAATAAAAAAACCTTCCAACTTTTATGGTAATTCAGATACCTGCAGATAATAAATATAACTTCCAACTTACTTGTAAAATGTTTTGTCCTGTCATTTGCTACCTCCTGCCTGGGCGCTGCATAGTCACCCCTGGTCGACTGCGAGTCCTGGTCCTTTGTGCCCCCCATGGTGACAACAGTATGATCCCGAGACAGTTCTGGTGACTCAGAAACAGCTTCCGGACGTTCTTCGTGGGCCACACCAGCTTTTTTAACTTTGCGTCGTATTTTCCTAAGGCGATCTGCGAACAGAGTTTACCTTTAGTTATACTTTTGCAGCCTAGTTTTAATTATCAGAGATTGTTTTGCTAAAAGTGAAAAATATTGAGTAAATCAAACAAAGCATGAGTATTTTAAAGAAAATATTTGTCTACTAACGAAAGCAGTCTTTATGCCCCAAAAGAATATGATTATCATTTAAATAACAGAATGTGTCAGAAAGCCTTGTAGCTTGAATCAATTTTTTTTTTTTTTTTTTTTTTTACATCAAATTCACACTTAAATTTTATAAATTTTTAAGAAGATGATGAATTTTTGAAAACTATTCTCAAGTAAAAATTTGAAAGTTTGTAGTGTTTTTAAATATATTTAAAATTAAGAAATATGTATATATACATATAGGATAATATATATCCTCAACAATGCAACTCAACAAACTCAAGGGTTTAATTAATAGATACACGATATCATATGAAAAGAAAAAGCATAACACGAGGAACGTGGAGAAATCGCAGATGATTATGGAGCGACCTTTTCGTGAAGAGTGAATTTAAAAATAAAAGCGCGAGAAATGGTCGATTCCATAGGTTTTATTTCAACATGAAGGTTGAAAATCCGTTAAATGCTAAATAAAAGATTTGAGCAAGAATTCTGGGTGAATTCCAGTATGTATGTTTACGAATGTATCACATTATTGATGTGGGTGAATTACCATGATCTACTAAGCATATTATTTGTTCCAGTGAATAATAAATGTTGTATAAAGCTAATAAATCTGATAGATGCATTCACTTGTAGTTACAAACTAAGTGAATGTTTAAGTTGGTGTAAGATAGAATCCTACAAATTATGGCAGCTCGGCCGGGATCTAAATAAAAAATGTTTTGAATTGATACAAATAAAAAGTGAATTGAATTGAGTTGTATGAAATTTGAATTTGAATTATAAAAATAACTGAATAAGAGCATATCTTCCGTAGTCGTTTTGAACCGGTATATGAATAAAAATTATTTTGAGCCAAGATAACAGTTGAAGGAAAACTGTAGATTATAAAATATCTGTAAGAGAGAAAAATCACATTAATTATGTTTGAAAAAAGCGCAAAGTAGTGATTTGGTTAAGCTATGTCAGGAATGCGGAATTATCATGCCATATAAAGTAAGCATTCCGCCAATAATTGAAATAATGAAAAATTGGGAAAATTATGATGAAGAGTTTATAAAGGACCGTCTTGAAGTAATATTGTCAGCTAGCAGAGCGCAGAGAAAAGTAGAAGCAAAGAAGAAAGAGGAGAAAAGGAAAGCGTTAGAAAAAAGAAAGTTCTAACTTGAAGCGGAAGAAAGAAGTCGGCAGATAGAGGCAGAGGAGAAGAAATTGATGTTAAAGATAGAAGATAGACAGAAAATGAGGAAATTTGAACTAAAGAAATTGACAATGAAAGCCGAGATACACGGAAAAAAAGATTTAGTTAATATAGCCCCAGCTAAAATGTTTTGTTGGACTGACCAAATTTTAGTTCAACTGATCAAATGATTTTGTTCGTTCAATAAAATTTTATTGAACTAACAAAAGGATTTTGTCAGTCCAACAAAAATATTTGGTGGGGGCAAAATTTGGTTGACACAACTATTTTTTTGTTGTTTTAACAAAATCGTTCTTTCCGTGTAGATATTCAGAAGGATCTGGAAATAACAGCTCCAAGGACGAGGACAGGTAAAAATTTTGATCCGTTAAAGTTACTTAATCGTTACGACAGTGCAAATGGTCTGCATGTTTTTAACATTATACGAGAGGTGAATGTTTCAAATAAAAATAGTCAAGGAAAAATGTGTGTCGTATCTATTAAGCCTATTACCGTTAGAAATAGCTAGTATAATCACAGGGGGAAAAGAACCGCAAATAAGTAATTACGAGTATATAAAAAAATTGTTGTTGAAAAGATTCAAAATGTCACTGGAAAAATTTAGACAAAAAATCATGATACATAAAAAAGGACCCAACGGATAAATTGGTGTGATTTTGGTTTTCAGTTGAGAACATACTTAAATGAATGGCTACGTGGAATGAATGTAACAAATTTTGAGGAATTAACGGAATTATTAATCACAGATCAAATTAAGCGAAAAATACCACTAGGAACTAGGGAACGCTTTATTGAGGAATTGCCAGGGATTACGGAAGTGGATGTATTGGTTGAGAACTAGTTGATTTTGATACGGCGCCGCGCTGAGAGGATGCAAAACCGCCAAACTACATAAGGCGCAAAAAGACAACAAATGGCGACAAAATAACATAGCAGATTAATATTAGACAAGGCGAAAAAGCTATTGATTCAAAAGTTATCTATTATCTTTGCAAATTTCCAGCCCATATTGCCGCCAAATGTACGAATGGGAATCAAACAAGCAGACGAGCGTATCATAATAACCCGATTAAGAAAACAAACGAGAACGGCGCACAGAGAAGAAATGTCACGAATTTGTCAAAAGTGGAAAACAACGCCAAAGGAAGAACAAAGATACGTGTAGTTTCAACAAATGAAAAACTGACGAAAATAATTATACTGCAATGATACTGCAAGTGATGTAAGTCTGGTGGATAAAGAATACTACAATGAAATAGGCAGACCTGAGTTATGTCAAGAAAATGAGTGCATAATGACCGGATTTGATGGAGAAGAAACGAAATCAATAGGATTCTTCAAACATAAAAATACAAGTAGACGGCGTGAAATTAACAGATGATTTTCTAGTGTCTGGAATGTGATATACTGTCAGGTGTAAATGCAATATCAGGATGCGATTCAGCAGTTACAAAAGAAGGTGTCAAAATATAAAAATCTCGCCAAGAAAGAAAACGCCAAGGGCGAAATCATCATATATTGTTGTGAATATGTTAAAGCGTTGAGGAATATACGTGAAGTTTTTAAATATGTAACCAATTAAACAAGTGAAAATAGAGTAATGAAAATAACGGACAGATCTTGTGAGGAAGAATGAAATACAATGGGTAAGAGAAAAATGAATCAAAGAAAACAGACATCGTGATTAGCGCGAATAAGCTAACTGAAAGAAAAACGAGAAGAATGTGCATGCAAGAAAGAAAATAAAAATGAAATGATAAAAATTGAAAAATGTTATAAACGAAGAACCATGAGAGGATAAATAAATATTGAATAAGAAAATGTAAATAAGAAGGGATTTCGAGGAAACTTTAAGAAACGTGATTTTTAATTATAAAAAGGAAATAAGACCGTGTTAGTCTAGAAGTCGTTTTGTTGAGAGATGCCACAGATATCGAGAGAATCAGAGAAGATTTTCAGACGTGCAACAGATAGAAAGAAAACGGGAAATATCTGAAAGAGAAAAGATTGAATTGTGAAAAAGAGATCGTATGAGATTAGAAGATAGAACAAGCAATAAAAAGCACTTTAATGGTCCTCTTAGAGATCTATACTTATAGTAGTCTTATAGTTATTGTAGTTATAGTAATCGTACGTAACATGGACAGTGATTAGGCTATACTAATAGTTTTGATTATCGAGGATATGAAGCTAAATTTGACAGAAGAGATGACAGATTTAAAAGTAGAGCCAACCGCGGTAATATTTCACCCTCTTTCAATCCGGATCGACACAGAGAAGAGAGGCGTGATGATAATTCTTTTTATAGAGGAAGTAGAAATTATTTAGACATGTGGAGATCATAGGACCATGCCAAACATCTTCATCCGCTGAGTATGTGAAACATTGGCCGATTAATTGAATATTTTATGTTATGTGATGTATCGTATTATGTGTAATGCCTTTTGTCTATGTGCGTGAAGTGAAATGGTCTTAAGAGTGAAGTTGAAAGCCTAAAAACATCCTAAATACATATTTAACTATATGAGTAAAATTTGAAAATCCATTCTGTTGGGTCATGACTGGATGTGGGATAATAAATATCCTCAACAAAGCAATTTAACAAACTCAAGTGCTTAATTAACAGATACTCGATATCATATGAAAAAAAAGCATAACACGAGGTGCGTGAAGAAATCGACAGACGGTTATGGAGAGAACTTCTCATGAAGAATGAATTTAAAAAAGAAAGTAAGAAAAATTATCTGTTCAATTTCCCCGTTAAATACCCCCCCCCCCCCAAAAAAAAAAAAAAAAAAAAAAAGATTTGAGCAAGAAGCAATAATCCTAGGTGAATTCCAGCATTTATGTTTACGAATGCATTATATCATTGATATGGATGAATTACCGTGATTTACTAAGCATATTATTTGTTCGAGGGAATAATAAAATATTGCATAAAATTGAAAATCTAATAGATGCATTCACTTGTATTTATAAGCCAAGTGAATTTTTTAGTAGGTGTAAGATAAAATCCTACACATATATATATATTGTTTGAGAAAACAATACGTCGATATTGAATGCGAACTTTCTGATTATGAAAACCAAATTTTGAAAATTATATTAAGTAATGAATAATCCGTGTTTAAATTTACCGATATCGATTAACACGGGACTTCGCGATATGAGAGAGAAATATCTGTTTTGCTAGAAATAAATGTAAATAAGTGCTAAGTAAATGAGAAATTTTAAATTATTTTTACATCAATTACTGGTCAAGGTAATAAAAACATAAAATAATTAATTTTAAAAAAATCTAAAAAAGATTTCATTGTTTAATAAATTACACATGAAAACCATATTTATTAACATTAGCGTGTTCCTTAATAGAAACATTAATGGAAATATGCCGCAGCAAAAACTACTCAGCCTATGACGCAGTTTTACTCATCTAAATTTATTCAAATGATATGATAATCCACGGATTATACTTTGAATTATATTTTTAGGTATATATTTAGATAAACAAGACAATATGCTGATGACCAGGTTCGTTGGCTTACATTACAAAATATGTTTTTATTTATTTATTGATTTATTGTGTCACTCGTGCGTGCATTAACAAAAAAAGAAAAAAAATTAAGGTATTTTAGACCACCAGTTTTTCTTTCTTGAAAGCAATAATAATTAATGCACATCTGTGTTAGGTATGCTGGTGTACACATTTTTTTGTAGAACATTTTATATTTTAATGAAAAGGATTTCATATAAGCATTTATTATTTAGAACATAAACATAAATTTATTAAACATAAATTATTTTAGAATTAATAATTCAAAAACATTTCTGAGTTAGACTTCCACTAGTTTATTATAAAATATTTGGGCGGGAAATAATGCACAAGAACAGTATACATTTTCACAGTACCATAATATAATCTTAGTGCCGATTAAGAAATGAGAATGTTTGGAGGCAAAAAATTGTTCGAGTACATATAATGGTGAAAGTATTATAAGAAATAATATTATTATTTTGTAAATTTTGTATTTAAAATGTAGATATGCTCTGTAATAAATAAAAAAAAATAACTAAAATGCTGCATTACACATGCAGAATGTTGTTGTGCATTTAAAATTCGTGTACACAATCACTAATTTTGCTTCTCAGAAAAATGCAAATGCAATTTCTATTTTTTAAAAAAAGAGTTTAACAGAATTGTTTTAATCAAGCTGTGAAAATCAATCTAAATAATATGATAATTTCACTTAGTAATTTATTTAAACATATTTTAAATTACACAAAGCATTGCATGAACGTAACCACTTGCTTGACTTGCCGTATTAGACAGGGGTAGATTGTTCTTACTGAAAATTATTTTCCCGAGAATAGCAGGATTATTGTAATACATAAATAATATTTTTTAAGGATTCTAAATGTAAAAGATAATGTTGGTTAAGTATGAAAGGTAAACGTGTGATTGCCTATTACTAAACGTTTTTTCTAATTATAAATATACATTGAAATAGAAACTGAAAGAACTTAGCATTTCTTGAGAAGAAAAATATTTAAAATACAACAGGCAAGTGGTTAACGTATTTATTCTTATTAAGCTAGCCTAGTAGCAAATCAATATTGGTATTATTGGCATATTGGGAACAGATATTGCATTCATTGTAAATACATTTATTGCAATACCAATATTGGTTAATATTGGTTTTACATTGGAAATATTTGTAATAAAATTCTTCCACTTTCAAAATATTGCAATATATATATTATTATAATATATATTAGAAATATTTGCAATAAGCATCAATAAAAAATTGAATAAAACATACAAAAAACGTACAGAACATTTGCAATAAAACATTGAAGATATATTGGCTTCATATTATAAATATTGGTAATAAAATGACTTACATATTTCTTGCCATTTTTAATGTAATATTGACAACCCAATGCAGAGTCAGTATTTGATATCAATAGTACCGCTATTGACAAAAACATAACAAAAATATAGCTTTTAAAAGCAATATCAGCCCAATATTGTTTTGTTGCTAGGCTAATATATAAGTTTTAAAATTGTTTATTTACGTCACCTTCGACCTTTTATGTCTTTTAGTTAATTATATTAATACATAAAAATTGTATAACATATACTTAAAGAAAAAGTATGTTAGTCAAACTTTGAAGTTAGTTGAAAAAGAAAACATTAGCATTTGACAAGCAAATATCTATTTCTAATTAGAAGCTAGTGCGTGAAAAGAAAAGCATAAATTATTTCTGAAGCAAAGCGTGGATAGTAGTTCAAACTAATCACAGTTTTTTCTTTTTCTTGTGTGACTATCTTTTCTAGAAAAGGCTTGAACCAATTTCGGAATGAAGATGATGAGTGCAAGGACATCTGAAATAAATGATGGTTGAGTAAAGCGTGCTATTGTTAAAGAGTCAAAAGTGGTGCTAATTTCTCTAGTAAAATCTTTTCTAAAGAATACCAACAGTTTCAAGCAAAGCATGGATAATAGCTAAAATTAGTCAAGTTATTTTTTTCTTGTGTGAATGTATTTTCCAGAAAAGGCTTGAACCAATTTCGGAATGAAAATGATGAGGACATCTGAAATAAATGATGGTTGAGTAAAGCGTGCTATTGTTACAGAGTCAAAAGTGGTGTTAATTTCTCTAGTAAAATCTTTTCCAAAGAATACCAACAGTTTCAAGCAAAGCATGGATAATAGCTAAAATTAGTCAAGTTAATTTTTTCTTGTGTGAATATCTTTTCCAGAAAAGGCTTGAACCAATTTCGGAATGAAAATGGTGAGTGCAAGGACATCTGAAATAAATGATGGTTGAGTAAAGCGTGCTATTGTTACAGAGTCAAAAGTGGTGCTAATTTCTTTAGTAAAATCGTTTCCAAAGAATACCAACAGTTTCAAGCAAAGCATGGATAATAGCTAAAATTAGTCAAGTTAATTTTTTCTTGTGTGAATATCTTTTCCAGAAAAGGCTTGAACCAATTTCGGAATGAAAATGATGAGGACATCTGAAATAAATGATGGTTGAGTAAAGCGTGCTATTGTTACAGAGTCAAAAGTGGTGCTATTTTCTCTAATAAATTCTTTATAAAGAATACAGTTTAAATATTCGAAAAAATTGTTATTAAAAGCCAATGCGTAAAATAAAGCATTAGATTATTTCCGTAGCAAAGCATGAACAACAATTAAAGCTAGTCAAGGGATTGTGCGAAACTCCTATCTAGAAAATTTCTGAAATAAATTCGGAATGAAGATGGTGAATTGAAAGACACCTGAAATAAATGTGGTGATTTAGTAAAGCGTGCGATGGTTAGAAATTCAAAAGTAATTCTAATTACTCTAATAAAAATTGCATTAAAGGTTGCCAACAGTTCCAGTACTTGTATACTTAATGTTTGCTTTCTTATTCTTGTAAACTTTAATTTATGGTATTATTTAAATAAATTAACCTGTAAATATAAAAAAAAATGTTTAAGATATTCATTTTAGCTGAAACTTTAGAAAAAGTATTAAAAAAAATCTCCGAGCTGCTTTTGATCACAAATCTTATTCTAAGTTGTGAAAGTTATTTTATAAAGTTCCCAATATATAAGGAAAAAAAGGCCTTTTTATTGCAGAAATGTTTTCGTACACCTCGAAAATTTTTTGGTTTCTGAGATTTCTGATGGATTCTTCTCAATGGTTTTTGTATAAGATATAGAAAATGTTTTCAAAATCATTGCATGCGGTAGCGCTAAACTTTCGTCATTTATACATTAAACATTTATGAGGGCATTAAAATTTCGTAATAGTTTTTTCTATATCTGAAAATGTTTCTGATTTATATATTTTTTATTTATTCATTCATTTTTTTAAAACGCACATTATGTCATGAAAAAGGGTGAAAATAGTTTTATGTCTTTAAAAAATATTCCATTCACCCTGGCGTAAAAATAGTTTTAAAATTCTTATTCTATTAGTAGTAGAGAATATTTAGCAGGCATATAAATTAAAATTCTAATGTTTTTACTTTTCTGCTAGACTATAAGTAAACCAAGTTTGTAAAACATTGCTTCATTATTTACATGAATTTTATATAAACGATTGACAGGATTCCTAAGATGATTTTTAGATCTTCAATCTATTATATACCTGTTGCATTTACGAAACATTCTTCCATCTGCCATTTATTGAATAATACTAGTAATAAAAAATCGAAAAAACCGGTGGCCATGAATCAGTACAAAAATAATAATAATGATAACTATAATGATACGGGCATCATAAAATAAAATGATACACGATGTATGTTTGTTCTGAAACATTCCTATTTATTTAGTTTGTCGCTTTGTAGCTACATCGTCTATATGATTTGACAGAGTTTACGGGAAATGTACTCAACTGACACATATTTACGCCTGAAAAAGGATTGGAAACTTTTCATTCTGAAATGTACTTTTTCTATAGATTTAATTATGCTGTCGTTACAAAGTTTTTAAGCAGCCATACTGATTCATTGATCAGTTTATTAATTTTCTGCTAAAAGGCCGTGATATGCTTTTAAGAAAATAAAAAATAGTAATAAGCCCTTCAAAAATGGCTTACTGGCAGGTTTTATTTACGCGCAAGAGTGGCTAAAATTAACAAATACTATTTTATATTTAAATTATTTCCATAATAGATGCATCGATATTACTTTATATGTTATATGCTTCTTATATATATGAATTTTGCATACATACATACATTTCTTACATACAGGTATTTTGAATACTTACATACATCCTTTTTACATATATATGTATTTTGCATACTTGCATCCTTTTTACATACACGCATTTTGCATAATTACTTACATCATTTTTACATACTTGTATTTTGCATCATTCAATACATCCTTTTTCATACATGTAATTCGCATACTTACATACGTCATTTTCACATATCCACGTATTTTGCATACCTATATACATCATTCTTACATACATGCATTTCAAGTACTTACCAATCTACTTACCAAGTATTTTGCAATGTAGTATATGCATTTTAAAACACAACAACTTACACATAAGAAATACTATAAGACTTCCTTAAAAAATGAAAATTGTCGCGATCACTCTATCGCACTTGAAAAAATTTCCAGTTGAGATATGTTCTTTAATCCTAATCTAACTAAAACTTAAATACCGCTTGAATTGAGTAGTAATCTATAATCGGGATACCTGTCATGTTTTATATCAATTTTTTTTTTCAACAAACAAAAATAATAGCTACCTTCTCGATAATGTATAACTTGAAGTTAACTGTTGGCAACCTTTGTGTAAAGTTAAGGGATTAATGAACTGGTTCTAATGTCTACAGGCTGGATTAGTATTAGTGGGCAAAAGCTCTCTATTTGCGTGCTTGTGTGTGAGAGAGAGCGAGAAAGAGAGAACTCAGAATAAAATATTTTTTATTCAGAACCTTCGATGGCGGGTGGTAATTCTCTTTGATATCCTTTCAGCCGGTTTCGAGGGAAGAGCCGCAATAGGTATGGGAATCTGCGCATAACTGTAGAGAACAAAATGATCTAGATGAAATATAAATCACACAAAAAAGCCAGAATACATGCAGATTTTTTTAATCAATTTTCTTGATTATAATATAAATTTATTGTAATTTTATATTAATTTTACTAATGCTTGAATACTTTTTCAATTCTTTTCTTTAGTTAAACCTAATCAGTCTTAGAGTATACAAATGTGACCCCTCTTATTTTCCTCATAAAAACTAAAATGTTTGACTTGTTTACATTTTTACTTTACTTCTATATAGCTGAATGATTTTTGCTTACAAACAAAACCAATAAATGGTAGCACTGATGCTTATTTCCTCAAAAAACAAATGTTACTTTCATCTGAGTTTGCAAAACGCCTTCAAGACAGTGTGACCAAGAAAGTAAGTAACATTCATAATTATATAAGTTAAACTCTTTATATTAAAAAAAAAAAGTTTTGGGAAATTGTAGATCATTTATTTGTTTAAAGCCTTTAAATTTGTTATTACGTGAATTTAGGTTATTGATAATTAAATATATGACAAATTAACACCTTGTAATTATATACTATTTCTAATTGCTAAAAGATGTAATATTAAAATAAAATATATTTATATAAGAGTAGACGGATCAAATAGTTACTACATTAGTATGACTAGCAGGAAATTTAAGTACAGAAAAAAGGAGCATGTAGCTGATATTAAATATAATAGAAAAACCACAGCCCTAGAATGATTATATCAAGAAGAAATCATCCAAATAAATTTCAATGAAAGTAAGATAATTTTTCCATCCAGTCTACACTATCATCCATTATAAAAGAAACCATAGAGATTCTAACGCGTAACAATTCGATATGTAACGATGCACCATCATTTAACTTACCAAAATTATGGCTCGAGTTACTCAATGGTCACGAAAATAGAGATAAACATCCAAGTAAAATAAAAAACTAACGTCCGTAACGTGAAAAAACTAAATGATGCCGTTTCAGATCACTGCATCATAGATAGTGCAATTTCAGAATATTTTTATTTATATGTTTTGAAAATGACTCGGCGAGAGTCGAAGCATGTAAACAATCAATTAATCTTACACCTTTTAGCAATTAGAAATAGTATATTATTGATAATTAAGTTGATATTTTATGGGGGCAAGTAATTTTAAATCCATATTTGTGAACCTAAATTACCAGTCCCCTAAAGTATAAATTGCAGAAAAAGGTCCCTTTCTGTAATCTATGGTGTCATTTTTTTTTCTTTTGGTGCAAAAGCAATGAATGTGCATTTATAGTATTAATTTAATTTCAGGTGTGCATAGGTTAACTAACATGCACATGAAAAATACTTAAAAAAACAAACAAAGAAACAAAAACATTGATAGTTTAACCTATTTGTTGGTAAAAAAGGTTATTTAAAAATTTCTGAAACGTTCCATACATTTCGTTGGAAATTGCAATCCTATGAAATAAAGGCGGATCTAAAGAAACGGTCATGAGGGTTATACGAAGAGGTACCCTCTCTGAATAAATAAAATTTCTGCGAAACAGCACATCATGTTTTGCATGAAAATACACATTAATAGCAAAAACCATGCTTTATTGGAGCGTAGAAGTTATATGACCTCCTACTATATCGAGAGTTGAATCCGCACGGGATGTCAACTAATAATAATGATAGTAAATATAAGATTGAAAATTTTCATACATTTCGTTAGAAATAGCAATCTTATGAAATATAGGCGGATCTAAGGGGATGGTCACGAGGGTTATACGAAGGGGTACTCTCTCTGAATAAATACAATTTCTGTGAAACAGCACATCATGTTTTGCATGAAAATGCACATTAATAGCAAAAACCATGCTTTATTGGAGCGTAGAAGTTATATGACCTCCTACTATATCGAGAGTTGAATCCGCACGGGATTTCAACTAATAATAATGATAGTAAATATAAAATTGAAAATTTTCATACATTTCGTTAGAAATAGCAATCTTATGAAATATAGGCGGATCTAAGGGGATGGTCACGAGGGTTATACGAAGAGGTACTCTCTCTGAATAAATACAATTTCTGTGAAACAGCACATCATGTTTTGCATGAAAATGCACATTAATAGCAAAAACCATGCTTTATTGGAGCGTAGAAGTTATATGACCTCCTACTATATCGAGAGTTGAATCCGCACGGGATTTCAACTAATAATAATGATAGTAAATATAAAATTGAAAATTTTCATACATTTCGTTAGAAATAGCAATCTTATGAAATATAAGCGGATCTAAGGGGATGGTCACGAGGGTTATACGAAGAGGTACTCTCTCTGAATAAATAAAATTTCTGTGAAACAGCACATCATGTTTTGCATGAAAATGCACATTAATAGCAAAAACCATGCTTTATTGGAGCGTAGAAGTTATATGACCTCCTACTATATCGAGAGCTGGATCCGCACGGGATATCAACTAATAATAAAGATAAATATGAAATTGGAAATTTCCATACATTTCGATGTATATTGCACCCTGTGAAATATAGGCGGATCTAAGGGGGCGTTCACGAGAGCTCTATGAAGCTGAATACATAAAATTTCCAGAAAACAGCACATCATGTTTTGCATGAAAATGCACATTAATAGCAAAAACTATGCTTCATTGAAACGTAGAAGGGCTATAATCTTCCACTAAATTGAGTGCCGAGCCCTCCCATGATATTAACTAATAATCAAAATAAATTTAAAATTTTAAAAGACGCAGTGCTCCCTCTGTGTAATTTTTAAAATATAAAACTTCAGTGAAATTTCGAAAATACTTTACAACATTTTATTATCATTATTATTTTGATTTAAAAGGCAATTTTGATTTAAAGTAGATTTACATACGCTTTATTAGTCATTATGAAGAACGAAAACTAAAGTTTTGTTAGAACGTTTGTCTATAATATTTCGAAGAAATTTTTAAATATATGTATTAATGTATTATTTTTAATGCTAATGAGTCTAGAAATTATCAAATTGATAAATTTCACTTTTGAGTACCAAAATAAGGTATTTGTTTTAAATACATATTTTTGTTCGTAAGCAAAAAAATCATCTGTTTAGAAATCATTTTAAAATTACAATGCAATACTTAGTTAAATAAAATATTGGTGATAGATGCTAAATGTGTCAATATTTCTATTTAAACAGTCATACTATGTGCTAATAAAATAAAATGATTTGAAGAATATTTGTTAAATGTAATAAAGTTAAACGTTTTCTTTCCAATAAATGGTCTTAAAAACAAAGGAAATGACCTTTTATTGAGTTATTTTAAAATTTTTATACCTTTTCTTCGATAGAAATCCTGTGTGTGTGTGTGACATGTAATTTTAATGCATAAATATAATTTACTTACACACTTACCTATATTTCTATATAAAAGAGTAAAAATTTTATTATAATATCAATACCTCTTCAAATTAATAAAGATAAAACAAATTTAATCACTTGATAAAAAGTAAATAATTAATGAAAAACATAAATGAAATAATATAGATTTGTAAATTATGAATAAGAAAAGATACTAATTTGAAAGAACGAGATCATTTCATCACTATTAAAAGGATAATATACTTTACCATTTTGTATTTTTGTTTTCTAAAAAAAGGTCATTCCAAAGAGAAAAAAAATATTATCACGAAAATTGTACGTCATTTAAAATGTAAATAAATGACTCAAAAATTCTTAGAAATCTACCCGTAACACCAGGAATGCGAAAAACATAGCAAATCTAAAATACTGTAGTCACAAGATAAATTTATAACATTTCTTGCTGGCTATTCTACACAAAATATTGTTTTGTATTGAACGTTTTCATAGAAATTTAAATTTTCTACAAACAATTGCCGTTCAATGATTTAATGAAAGTTGAAATTTCAGATTTTTTACAGCATAATATTTCTATGCTAGGTGGTCGCTTAATTGCTGCTTGACCGAAAAGTGTTGATCACGAAATATTTAATAATACTAAAATTAGCAATAAATAAATGAAAGATGTTGCATTTAACAGAGCGTTAATCAAAACATGTTCAAATAGTGATTGCTCTAGCATTGAAGTTGTTGTATAATGTACGTACAGATGATTGTTTAGTTGCGAAAATGGGTCCAACAGAGCCTGATTATCACAGGGGTAAACTTCCACAACTTTTTTCGAATAGTAATTCCCCCATATTTATAACATAAATTCTGCGTTTAAGTAAATCAACTATTACTTTTCAGAGATAGCTTTAGAAAGTTGCCCCTGAGGTAATTTGTCTCTGAGTGCACCTTAATACGACTTCCATAGTGTTAGCGTTAAGTTTGAGGTATTATTTTTTCAATTTATAAAACAGGTTATAAATGTAATCTCCATATTTAACATTTGTGGCGCATTATACGGCTTAAAACAAACACCTGTGTCCCGACACAGCCCCATAACTTTTATCAGTGTTTTTTTCTTCTTTTCATGAATTTTTAAATTATTTCTATCTGAATAATGCAATAAATGAGACCTCGTAGGTTCGAAATTGGGACAGCCGTGGACCAAATGCAAAGATCAAATATGGGCGTATGATTAGAAAGAAGAATAAATAAAAATAGTAAAATCACTTGTACGACCAATTAATGATAGCTAGACCCTTACATGTCAAATCCTTAAAGCAAAAACTGCAAGATATCCAGTGCCTAAAACCTGAAGTTTTCAAGAAAGTTGTTTCTGCAAATTCTTCCACAAATATTTAAACCATATTCATCAAAAACGTGTAAAAAGTTTAAAATTTTCATATCATATATTACTACAAATGTACAAAAGTAACAAGAAATTAAAAAAAAAAATTAACTTCTCGTACATCACGAATTTTTACTTTAACGATTATTTTTAATCTTTTATTTCAAAACAGCAAAAAGAACGTAATCAGGAACGACGTTTTAGAAAAGCTTCAGATTTTCCTGAATTTGGGATATATTTTAATAAAGATTGGTTTCATATATATATATTTAATTTTATTGTAAATATGGCCAAAAATATGTTTAATAAACCAGTATTTTTTTATATTGTTTTATATTTTGTGATATTTTTCCACTATTAAATTAAGGTAATTTCCTCAAGGGAAATAAAGGTTGTGATTAGAAAATCAAATTAGAATAGGACTAACATTAGAATTAAAATATAATGACAATATAAAAAAAGAATAACAAAATTATCAAATTAAGATAATAAATTTAAAGAATATATTACAGAAAAAATAAACTTTAACAGAACACAACTAGAAAATTGTTTTTATTTTTAAATAATCTCATAATTGTAATAATGTATTAATAATCAACAATATCTAAAACAAAGCAAAGTGACTTTCGGTGGTACAATTGTAAAACTTTATGGAACGTTTTATTAGATTGTTAAATAAGAGTAAATATAGCATAAAAATTATGTAATCAATTTCAGAAAACCAAAGATTTATTAATTTTTTCTGATGTATTATTTCGTTAATCAAATTCATTTCTATAAAATAATTTGTCTTGTAATTTCAGATTGCGCTGAATATCGGAATCAAAATATTATTCATTAAATAATTTAAGCAGTGTACATTTTAGATGTTTATTAATAATAATTTAAAAAAATTAATACAGCTAAATAACTAATTTTGTGAAAACATCTTAGATATTCTAAGCAAAATAGAAATAGTAAATTTCAATAAAAATTCTGAAAATACTTGTAACACTTATTGTTTTTGGATAAACAAACTTTTTGTAAATAAGAAGAGTGAATACCATGCCTTTTTCATTCTTTATAAATAAAAGAACATTAAAATTATGATTAAAAGAGATAAATAATTTTTTTTTCAAAAATTAAATAAAATATGTAAAACAATCAAATAAAATACATGAAAGGTTTAAGTAGAAACAGTCAGTTGCATTAAGTTTTCAAAAATGTTTTTGTTTTGGATGCGCTCAAAAGCCATTTATTTTAAGGAAAATAATGCTCTATTGCTTGCACTTTGAAATTTTTAAAAATTTATAACGATTATCTTTACACACACACTAGAAAATATTTTCTGCTTTATTCAGCACATTAAAGAAAGAAAATTTTAATTTTGTATACCACTGAAAATTGCTTTCATACAATATATACGTAAAACAAGAAACATATTGAATTTTATACATATAAATAAAACACAGATAATATAGAAATATGTATTCTTATATAAATATTAGTCAACATCTAGTGCAGCTTTCTGGTATATCTTGTGTGAAGAATACGTTATAACACGGATATACAAAAATTTCTAAATATACATGAATTAATAAGTGAGTAAATAAATAAACAGCGGTCTCAATGTTTAATTTACGTCCATAAGAAATTATCGTTTCTTTTCAAAATATTGTTGCATAAAATAATACATAATTGTTCAACAATAAAATAGAAGACAAATCTCTAATAAATTATTGAAAATAAGAAAATTTCTCTAATTTCATTATCTCAAAGTGATAGGATATGAAAAAACTATTACTATAAGCCACATTTTACTTTTAATGTTGGTTTTTAATTAGACAGTCGTATACAGTGTTTCCATTGGGCTCATTTTTTCTTTCTTTCTTTTTTTTTTTTTTTTTTTTTTTTTTTTAAATTTCAATTGTATGATTACTCTTTTTTTTTTTTTTGAAATTACAATATTTACCTTATTTAATCTGTCATTAATCTGTCATCAAATAACACGAATGTTTTTATTTTAAAAAAGTGGAAGCAATCAAGCTATCTGAATAATAATAATAAAAAAAATATATAGCATCACATATCAAACAGATCTCTATATCTGTATATTCGTACATATGAAAAATTCATTTAAAAGTAACCTATAGCAGTATAAATATATATATATAGATAGATAACTCACGGATTCTAACGGGACTCGCCAAAGGCGACACGGCGTCTCTATATGGAGCGTCTGTGATGTCTTCAAAGTTGACGATAAACATACAGACTTGTCCATCTTCGCTTCGAATAGGCGCTGTCACCTGACTACATAGAAACTTCGTCCCTGAAAATCACAGAAATATATATATATATATATAGCCATAATATAATTACAAAACATCATCTAATCCTATTACAATAATTAATTTAATAAATTTAGCAGCAAATTATAGCTGTAACATTATACCAAATACAGATGGAACCCTATACATGTAATATTAATTAAGCAAAATCCACAAATTAGTCAGCACATTGCATACGATTAATCCATATTTACATATGAAAAACCACCAAAATATTTTTGAAAAAAAAATATTAAAGACTTATGAAACAAGAAACCAGCCAAAAATTATTGAACGCTTAAAAGACATATTGTAAACAGAGAATAGATGAAGTGGAAGAAAAGATGGAGCCGGAAGCTTATAAAGCATTTCACTTCATCAGGGGTACATGAAACGCCAATATAAGCAAAAGCATAGTCGATTTCTGTAGAAGAATCCAGCATAAGCTAAAAATTTATTCTTGATGCACCCAATCGACCACACACCATAAAAAAAGGCTTAAAAATCCCATGACATGTAAATTAAATAATATAAAAATTTTATTATAACAAGATCGTTAATAATAAACATTTTTAAATTAAAGAAACAATTAAATTCGAAGACATACCAAGATATAGAATTTCAAAGACCACTTTAAACCATGAACAAGTAGCAAATTAATCACAGCAATTGTCCCGCCGATTTATTTTTACAGTTAAAAACGAATTCTTACGGTAGCGAAACTACATAGTGTTCCGAAAAATTACACAACGACAAATAAAAATAAAATGACATATCGTCATTATTATATAAAAATTATTAGATGAATAAAAATATTCTATAATAAATTATTACTAAAAATATATAGAATAAAATTATTTAAATTTAAGAGTATAATTACATAGAGAAACATTAAAATATAATAAAAGAAATGGCAACAAACTTATTTAAACTTAAATAAATAATTATTTAGTGCTGCCATCTGGCGTAACAATTTAAAGAACACAGACAACTTGAATTTTTTTTTTAATAGTGCAGCCATCTGTTGTAAAAATGTAAATTCCTAATGTAACAGAATAATTATTTCATTTAATCTTAAAACGCAAAAAGAACAATTTAATAAATCATATTTAAATATCGTTAATAATCACTTATCATCAATAAGAATGTTTATAATTATTTTTAATTATTTAATATTAAATAGTAAGCAAATTAAGATTTATATCAGTCAAGCCACAATATTATAAGATAGTACGTTTATTATGCACATACTAAAATTAATGTTTTAAATTCCAAATGTGCATTACAATATAGGAGGTGGGTATGTAAAAACATATTACAACATTCCATCATACTGTTAATTACAATTAACAAACTATAATAACGTACATTATAATAATTTTTTTCTGAAGTAAATCACTAAAAGTAACTTAATTCCATATCAATATAATATAAATATCACAATACAGTGTCAAGGTCAACAAAGCTCACGATGGCCACCATAAACACACAAACCAACGAATTAACGAACATTCCCGTTATTTATTTATTTTTTTAATACATATATTAAATCAACATTTGCGTATAAATTATCCAGACAACACCACCCTCCTCCATAGTCTAACATCTACCCACCCAGCCATCCTATTAAAAAATTTTTTTATATATTTTGTATTTTAAATTTTTTTGTTGTTGTTGTTTAATTTTATTTCTATAGATTTTTTTATAAATATTTTTTGATACGCATAATGTTAATATTATCATATAAGAAACGGCCCCACTAAACATTGTTTAGACCATTAATTAATTGTAGATTAATGACATATGAATTTCTTAGGAACACCATGATTTAATGCATCATAAGTTAATTGTTTAATGTTTTTATTTATAAGATGTGATGAACATAAACTTTTGATTCTGTATAAATGATTTATTAAAATATTACGGTATACTGAAATATGTAGACAGGATTTAAAATGAGTAAATGTGTTAACTTTGAATTGAAAGTGTACGTTTGTCATAAATATTAGTAATAGTTTTGTTTTCTGCGATTATTATTTTTAGATCTAAAAAGTTATAAAGTTAAAAAATGCTATAAAAAGTGATAGAAAATCTTTATTAAGATTGACGATCGTTTCGTCGCACCAACGGCGACATTTTCAAAATCATTTATGATAGAAAATACTTTCGCAAAATATTTTAAAACAATAAACCTAGTAAACGAAATACCTTTCACCAAAGAAGATGGAACCAAGCAGTTTTATATAGGTATGACAACTAGAAAACTTAAAACTAGAATCAAAGAACATATAGCAGACATCAAATACAACAGAAGAACCACAGCTTTGGCCAGATTATCCAGCGAAGAGCCTTTACAGATCGATTTTAAAAATAGCAAGTTAATTTATACATCAAGATTTTATTTACCATCAATAATCCGAGAATCAATAGAGATATTTTTACGCAACAAGAATATTTGCAATGATTCAGTGTCCATAGAATTACCTAAAATTTGGAAAGAGATGCTATGTAATTTTAGTAACAATAGTAAAAATTAATCCACGCTCGCAAATAGCCAAGATAATATTATTTTTATTTTATATTTTGCAATGCTTTTCATTATGCATGTTGTCTCGTGACATTGTTTACCATGTTATTGTTTTGTTAAATTATATGAAAATTAATCCACGCTCACAAATAGCTAATTTAATTTTAATTTAATTTTATGGTTGCAATATTTTTCATTATGCATCATGTCTCGTGACATTGTTTACTAGGTTTATTGTTTTAAAATATTTTGCGAAAGTATTTTCTATCATAAATGATTTTGAAAATGTCGCCGTTGGTGCGACGAAACGATCGTCAATCTTAATAAAGATTTCTATCACTTTTTATAGCATTTTTTAACTTTATCTGTTTATAAGTGATTATTATACATGTGTTTATATTCTAAAAAGTTAATTGTATTATTTGTTAATAGGTTTTCTGTCAATTCTAAATTCGTTGGATAATCAACTGGAAATTGAGTAATATTTGATTGTTTAGTGTCAATCAAAACTATGTCATCAATATATCGATATAGTAGTACATTATCATCACTGAAATTACGTTCATATTGATATAAATATAAATCAGACATTAAACTGGATGTTGATCCGCCTTGTGGTATTCCTTCTACTTGTAAATAAATAATATTATCTTGTAAGATATAGTTATTATAAATTATAAAATTAGTAAGAGTACGAAAATATTTTAAATCCATATATGAAGGAAGAGTTAATTTATTTTTATATGTTTTAAATAGTGTATTAATTATATTATTTGATGGTCTTTAAGATTTATATCTTTGAAATCATATGTACGAATATTTTTAACATATTTAATGTCTTTAAATACATTTACTAATTGATAACTGTTTTTTATACAATGTTTATTATCAATTTCTGTTGTTAGATTATAAATTTGACTGAGAAT
The DNA here is from genome assembly GCA_963932465.1 of Maratus speciosus. NCBI lineage: Eukaryota > Metazoa > Arthropoda > Arachnida > Araneae > Salticidae > Maratus > Maratus speciosus. Next base: position 457,848,592 of record OZ010791.1, on the reverse strand, counting down.
TTTTAATAATATATTGTTTGCATAATTATTATATGTATTAATTATGCATCCAATTGTAACTGTTCTGAATTTAAGTGGTGTTTTATGAAATTTAGGAATGAGTACTAAATATGGATAGTTAAAGTTAGTAGGAGTAAAATTTAGTAGTTTATAAAAAGCACCAATCTTATGATTGTTAACAATAATATCATCATTAGTTTTTTGGAAAGACTTATTTGATGAAATACAAGATTTAAGAAGATGGTGATAATATGATTTGCATATAATTGCATAGTTATTAGGTGATTTATCAATATATGTGATTACAAAATCTTTTTAAATATATTTAACCTGTTGGAAAACGCGTTTGGTATTGACTTTAACAAGATTTGATGTATTTGTCTTAAGAGCATCAGTTAACTTTTCAATTACCAGTATTTTCCACTGATTAAAATAAGCAATAGGTTTATTGTAATAAACAGAAATTTTATATGTAAATAAATCAATATCATATGTAAATTGCTTAAGAATTGAATTTAAATTAAGTTTGGATGGAAGTCTAAATTTAGTACCATATCCCATTAACTTTCTTAAAATAAAATCTTTTACAATATTAAGATTACCCGTAATAATATGACCATGATCCTTATTAATGTATTGCTTTAGTGAGGGGTCGTTACATTTACAAGGGAAAGTACTTGTAGCAGATGTATTTTTTGAAAAAGTGTTATAATTAAAAATCTTTCTTTCTAAAGGAATTGGATATTTAAATGTTCTAGATATTTGAATATTTTTAATAGGAAATTTACAGTGTTTGTTATTTATGATAGAATTAATATTAATTTTATTGTATATTTGATTTGTATAAGTAATTAGCATTTGTGTATTTGTATTTTTAAGTTTAGTTTTTTTTTGTAAATTAATGTTAAATTGATTGATTCTAGTCATAATAAGATCAAAAAATATATCTGAAAAATGAATTGAGAAAATTTTACTGAGAAATATATTTAAATATTGTGCAAGCTTTTCCTTTTTTATTGCAAAGATATATTTACGAACTAAAATCCATTTGTAATCAATTAAATATTTATTATGAAGTTTATTTAACTGTTTAATAATATCATTTTTTGAAATATTAATTGATGAAGAAGATCCACCACGTTTGTTACGTGTTGTTCTGCGATTTAAATTATGATTCAGTGTAGGATAAATTGGATTATAATCAGTTATATTATTAGATGAAAAAACTTTAATATTCCTATTGAATACTTCAGTATTGAGTCCATATGGATAAACTGTATTATAAAATTGCATGAATGAAGACTCTAGAAATAAACGTTCTGATATGTTTTTTTGAATTTTTAATATTGATGTTGTTGTATTTTTAAAATTATATTTGTGGAAATGGTGAATTTCTGCAGTAGATTGTTTATTCTTAGATTTATTTTTAATCGAATCTGAGCGATATACTGCAATACTACTATAGCGATATACTTGTCCAATATACTGCATATTACATATATTACACTTTATACTATATATCACATTAAATGCTTTGCAAAATGAAGATAAACATGGATCCGAATATATAAACCATAGGTTAGTGTGAATTATTTATTTAATAGTGTGTTTGTTAAAGTGAAATTATTATTTCACACGAACACACACACACACAAAAAAGCGATCTATTAATTGTTTTCAATATCCTAAACTAAAAATTATCTTTAAATGAAATGTTCATGTTGCATAGTAATAATATGGGGTGACATTACAGCATAAAAACATTGTTTATATAATATCTGAAATAAAACTCTTCATCTAAAATTATTATTTCAATTTCATCAATATTTAAAAAATAAATCATGGAAAATAACCACCAGAAAAATATTGAAACCTTTTAAGTATAAAAATGTGCTTTATAATTCACATCAGCTTTTACAGTGCTTTACATTTTCTTAGCTGTGCTTTTTGTATATTAATTTAAAATTATATTTCTTTTAAAACTTTAACATTTTCTATTTTTCCATAAATTTTAAGTCTTGTAAATTTTAATTATTCTCTCACTTTATTATTATATCACTTTTTTTAATATAAGGTATTAATCTTTAATTTAAATTTAAAACATTTACGTAGTTTATAAACTACAGCTAGATTCATTTCCCAATGTCTCATTGATAATAAGACCATCAACTATAGACTGGGAGTAAAGTTGCTGTCAGATTGGAAGCCCCTCAAAGACTGTACACTGTTAAGCACAATATATGTGGGATAGATGAACGAAACTTGCAGATATTGAACAAGTTTTAATGTTGGGGTAACTTGAGGTGAGATGCCGTGTTGTAGAAGATGCCATATCACGTAGTTTTCATATGAACAGGCGCTGTAGGGAAACGCCGCTCAGTAGTAAGGAAAACTGTCCCCTACTGATACTTTAATTTCTGTTTGCGTTCTTAAAAAAAAAAAAAAAATAATAATAATAAAAATAAGTCGTTCTTTTTTATGGCTATTTCGTCTTAACCCTTCTGGTAGTGTCCAAAATCTTTTCGTGACTTCTTTATTTGCTTATATAAGTCTTAGTTTAAACACCAGAGAAATAAATCTGATTTTTTTTTAGAGTACTGGTACCTGGCTTTCTGCAAAGCATAAATGGTGGCCGGTTCCCACTTTTTCACGTCAGTGGGGGGGGGGGGGGGGGACCAGCGGCGTCTTGCTCAATACTTTGGGGTGAGTCGACGAATTTTTTTTTTTTTTTTTTTTGGGGGGGGGGGGGTGTAAGATGCCGGTTGTTTTCCCTTTGGGTAAGATGCCGATTATTTTCCGTTGCGGTCAAATGCTTGGTTGTTTCTTCATTAATTAAATTACTCTTGGCTATTAACTTACTTGTCAACAATTTTAATCAGATAATTTTAATTAGTGATTAAATCGGGATTGTAATCAACTGATTAAAAATATCATTGGTTAAAGTCATAAATTTTCTAAATGTTTAAAAGGATATAAATAAATATTAAAATCTAAGGTGAACATAATTTGAAAGATTTCTATATGTATTCTGCCTTATAAATAAACTTCATTGGCCTCATAAATAATTGTTTAATAATTATTAATTTTAATCATTGTTAAAAATTTGATGTTAAATAAAATTATAAATAATTTTAATAAATGTAAATATCTGCAGATACAGTTTTAGATAACTAGGGGTTTCTGCCACCTACGAGTTACGCTCGCCAACCTCTATCCAGACACCGTAGACTCTAAAAATACACTAATTTCCTCCGCTTTGAAAAGATTAAGGAAGATTAAATCGTAATTAAACGATTAGTGGCGATCTCCTGTAATGAAGTTTCGACTCATGTCCTTTTGGTTGAAAGATTTTAAGGCCGAATTGTTTGCTGTCGAGGCAGCTAACGGATACTTTCGTGATTGATTAAATAAGATCAACCCAACAATTTAAAATTAGCTTGTATAAAAGGTAAGTAAGCAATTTTATAAAGACGCTATAAGAAATTAGTTATTTTAAATTAGACATTTCAAATGTATCATTTTAAATATGACGTAATTTTCACCAAAGTTTTGTTTCTGAATTTAAAATTCTCATGAAGAAAATTTTAAAGGCCTATAAAAGCCAAAATAAATCGGTGTGACAATAGCAACCGCGAATTTCCAGGTGTCTCAAATCTTTCTAAAAAGGAATTAGATAAGAAGTCAAAAGGTAGAAAGACAGAATCTTCAACTGACGATGACATGGATGAGGATTAAATTCCCTACCAAGATTCGAAAGATGAGGATTTTTTTTAAGTGAATGAGAATGAGTGTTCAGAGTGTCTAGCAGAGTGCAATATAACATCGGAAAAATGTGATTGTATCAAATGCATTCAGTGAAACTGTTGGTTATATAAAAGTTGTTCAAACTTCCTAAACAAATTTAAAGTTTGTGGCAGATCTGAGATATTGCTGAAAAGAACAAAGGGAAACTCGAAAAACATCAACAAAAAAGCTAGGCTTTAAAGAATTTTATCAGACTGACTTTAGCGCATTTAAACTTGTTATAACGTTTAAAAATAGGCATACTTAAGAGCCATATTTCTTTTGAATGTTAAGTAGAACATAAACTTTTTTTTTTCAAGTATTAATTTGGTATTTTATTAAATTGCCAACGTTTGTTACATTCATATTTTTGTAATTTCATAATATTAAGTAAGTTAATAACTTTAGTATGTCTAAAATATTAAAGCTACTTTTATGTATCCCATTATTTTTTTATACTGCTTCACAAAAATTATTGTTTACATTGAAACTCCAGAAAACATCTTACTCATACATTGGGGTAAGATGCCGAAATGCAAGCATTTATAAAAACAAAATTTTGGATGCTTTCTATAATATCAGTAAAATGGAATAAGTTTTTAAATCATACATACGAGTGCAAACTTTAATAAGAAATCAATGATTAACAAATAAAAACAAAAGGCGATTTTTAAACAATTAAGTCAAAAACTGCGGCATCTTCACCCAATCTACCCTATTCCAATTATAACAGTTTAATTTTTTTCTATATGAATCGCTCAAACATCATCCATAGTTTTTACAAGTGTTTTACATTATTTTTCATATACTGACATTTGTAAAATTATGATGGAGCTATGAGTGCTTCATATACAAAAATATCAAATTTGCATACCAAGAATACAGTAGGATTATATATATATATATATATATATATATATATATATATATATATATATATATATATATATATATATATATATAAGTAAATAAACAGTCCCTAGGGATTATACCGTGCAACGAAGCAGGATGCCATTTGTATGTGGTTAATTTTATGGCATGGGCTCAAGAGAGAGCTAAAGAACAAAAATCGAAATCTTACATTTATGGTTACAGTGACAAAATGTCGATAATTTCAAATGGCCCGTTGTTTTCACGTCCATTGTTTTTATCACAAAATGATATTCACGGTGGTTTATGTTCACAGACGGTGACACATCGCATTTGAGAGACCATGGGCAGAAATAAATCACGGCATGAATACAATACAGAATCTCACATTTGATGGCGTTTTTTTTTTATTTTAGACACACTTACCAGATGCATTACCGCCTCTATTGACAATAGAGACATTAATGGCAGATGTGACTTGCACACCTAGAATTTTAAATACTTCAAGAGAGAGAGAGAGAGAGAAGATAGAAGTATATTCGGGTGAGTCTGCCGACCACGGAAATGCGAAATGACATAGATGACAATGCCTTCAATTTGTTCTTGCAACACAGGTAGAGGAAGAAATGGTGTTCATTGCTCTTCTTTCATGCCGTAATATCCAATGATAAAATAATATTTTCAACGGCATTTATCGTTTTTCACCGTGCAGATCCTTTTACTATGAAAAAAACATAAGGTGATGCCATTTGAAAATTTTGCAATTTTGTCGCTGTAACTGAGAGACCTCGATTATTGTTCTTTACCTCATTCTCGAGCCCAGCCCAGAAAATAACCACATTCCGAATGACATTTCGTTTGAATGTCCATTACTCAGTACGGAAAAGTTCATTTATCGGAAAAAATTTTTAATAATCATCGTGTACATTCATATTTGCTAAATAAACCTAAGTTTCTGATCTTATATAACGAATTTACACAAAACAACTTCAAACAAAAATCAATCAGACAGGCAATAAGTATGCAATCTTAAATATACTAATACAATCGAACGGTTTTATAAAAATGGGGGGAGGGTAAAATGTTGACACTGTCAGGTAGACAAGAATCCATGTTCATTCTATGCACCGCCTTCGCTTTCTTTAAACACTACTTGTTGTCCTTCTAATCCGGCGATTGCTTGGCCAGAATTTAATTTTTTCCACCTTATAAAGCCATTCATATTCAACGCCATTGTAGCTATCACTGAAATACAAAATGCTGAACATTACTAAAATTTCCCCCCAAAACGGCGAACTAACCCCAATTTGGTGAACTGACAAGTGAATACTTCTAATTAAAGGATTCGTTTACTATATAGCTAATAATAACTCATGCCACAAACCTTAAACCAATTTTAAAAAAGTTGCATGTAAGAAAAAATTGATTAAACCCATACAACACGCCACTAATTAGAAAAAAAGGATGGTAATTTGCTATCTTAACTACTTCTAAAGTTCTTATAATTTTCACGACTTTTTTAGATAATGGTTGAATTTTAATGTTAAGAAATGTATACTGGAATAATGACTTCAGATTTAGAAGAAAAATGTTTTTACTGAGTAATTGCAGCAGGAACCGCTTATAACGAAGATGAAGGGGTGTCTGAAAACTATTCTTCATAAGCAGAGTTAATTATAACCTATTTTCTTACATATTGCGCATTATAGGCAATAGAAAAAAGTTGTATTTATCTAATTCTTCGAATTAACCGGCCCCGTGTAATCCAGCTCATACTATATAGCTCATACTATATTGTCTTTGACAATAATTTTAGCAAAGCTAAATAAATAATATTCAAAATTTAACACATACAATAATCGAATTTAACTATACATCAAATTTACTCTACAACTAAATTTAGTTTTCTATAAATTTATGTTTTAATGAAAGAAATACCGGTAAGAGAAATTTTTCCGTTGAACTATTCAACACAATAGTCTTGTCTATATTCCATTTATTCTCAGAACTTAACCACTGAGTAAATATTATTCAGTTACATTTGTCATGAAGGAACATTATTTATCTTTCCCAAAATATTCGTAAATGGCAAATGTTAAAGCAATAGACTATTTGACATACGGGAAATTAATTAAGGTAAGTGACTTTCTTTTGGCTAAATGAGATTCTTTCCTAAACAAGAAATTTCGTTTTACTTATTCTTCAAATTATTTATTAAAGATATGTGATCCCTCTTTTGTAATTCTAAATATATCATGAGTTTCACAAATTTGCTAACATTTCAAAAATTCATAAAAAGTGAAGAAATTGTTTTACATGAATGCAGATTGCGAAAAAATTATTCTCATGGCGGGGGAGGGGGAGATTTTTTTTGTAAAAAAATGACAATAGAGGGCGCTTCTTGTATACCAATTACAGGAAATATGCAAATTAGATTCCTATAAAATGCCGAGCACACATTTGACAGCTTATTTCATATTTTCTTATTACTGGCGCTGCCGTACTGCTTTCAATGTGATGTTGACGGTGGTAGATAAGACACTACTGGTGAAGTTGTTTTATCTTAGTCAAGAATCCCCGATCAAAGCTTTACGACGGTTTCGAACGCAGAAGGAATGAAGAAGGGAAAAGGTCCAATAACTCCTCATAGGCTGACTGCTCTACCTCCTTGAACGTTTCGAAAAAACAGGAAGTTTGTGTGATCGATCTCGCAGTGGTGCATCGCGTTTTACAGAAGCCCGTACCTCCACTGTATCTCGTGAACAATCCACGAGTGGTGTAAGTAGCACAAGAGAAGGGCAATGATTAACTAGAATAATTAGAGACATCGATATTCCGCATCCTAGCTATGCCAGAAGAATTTACAAGGCCGGCTTTGGTGAAAATCAAATGATGCATAGTGTCTTCTCGATATCTTGTAGACAGATGAGGCTAATTTTTCATTGCTTGGAGCAGTTAATACCAATAATTGTCGAGTCTGGGCACAGGAGAACCCACATGCCTATAATATGGAGCCGCTACATTAAACACGTTTTACTGTTTGATGTGGCTTTACTTTGTCCATTATTTTGGGTCCTTTTGTCTTTGAAGAGACCTGTTCAAAAGCAGGATGGAAGCCATGATTTGTTACTGGATACTAATGGATTTATAACCCTCTCAGATACGAATAATTGATTTCGAAACAGGAAATAAAAACCGCAATCTTCAAGGACGCAAACTCTCCAACAGTTATAAAAACAGATTAAGTAGCAATCAATCATTGTGTAATCAACGAACTTTTTTCATTTCCTAAATTATGCTATTCAAAATGAACAATTACATTCATCAATAAAATATGTTTATGTTAACCCACGCTTGAAGCAAGAGTTTTATGTCATCATCACAAAAGAACTAAAAAGGACTAAAAAACTGCTTTATTATTAATTTGGTTGTGCTGTAATTTTGTAAGAAAAAGATGTAAAAAAAATATAAGAAAAAGCTGCCGTATGAAGCAGCTAAATTTGTATCTTTAAATACATGTAACATTAAGTTAAAATATAGTTTTAAATGTAGTATAATAATCACAGAAGCCTCACCAGTTTCAATTCTTCAAATGTTGTTAAATTTAATTAAGCAAAAATATTCTCTTCACAGCTTAGAAGGAATTAATCACTCTCAAATAAATTTACGACTTTGGATACATGTGGGCCACACTTCATGTGAGGAATTGCTGAGCAACAACATAAAGGTAAGAAATTTACCTATATTATTATATTCAATTGCTTTATTATAAAAGGCCAGATTTGCATTCATTTATTTATTTGAATATCAGCGCGCGAGTCATACTATGTATATAAGAGGTGGTTTTTTTGCCAACAATGGCCGCTACTTGAAAATGCGAAAAGGAGAAAATTATATCTAGTTTGTTGGAATATAATCTCTCACGCAGAGTAACTTTCATGCAAAACTAGGCACCTCCTCATATCAAATCTCCAGTGATGTAGCTCTTCACAAGTATATTTGGAGAAGAATGGCTAATCAGTCGTTACAGTAAAAATGTTTGCCCATCCCCTCAACACCGGACTTGACACCGGTTGATTTTTGACTATGGGGTTACGTAAAGTCTCGAGAGTACCACATTCCTTAGCAGTGTCTACCTTCCTTAGCAAAGTTAAAAGACATCATACGCCACAAAATTTCCTGCCACCATCCGAATACGTTACATGCCTCAGTTAACGGTATTCTCACTTGCTTGCAAGGTGTGATCTCTTGTGGTAGCAGACACGTACAAAATTTACAGTTATGAGCTTGTAAATATTTGCCTGTAAATAAACGTATTTTTTTACGAAATTTTGTGATTTGAATATTGAATCGTCCTCGATTAACAAAAAAATTTCACCAATCTTTTTTCTTTAACAAAAATTCCCTCCCCCCCCCCCCAATCACATGAGAATAATTTTGTAGCAAACCGCATTCAGTTAAGCTAATTTTATCACTTTTTAAAATGTTAACAAATTTATAGGACAGCCTGTATATATAAATTTAACCATTGACATATATTCTAAATCTACACTGTAAAAAAAAGACAAATGTTTTTTAGTCTACGAAAATAAAGGGTTGAATAACTAAATGTTTCATCGGGTTTCAAAATACTGTTTATTTACAAGCATACGACGTACAAAGACAGGTGATAAATGAAATGATGCATACAACACTCACAAAGTTTCTGGTAGTACATACTACAAATGTTCAATGAGTGCGGCCTTAGTCAGCCGGCACGTATCCCAACAGTAATCCAGTTCCGTCCAGACGTTCAAGAGCATGTTTCTGTAAATGCAGAAGCAGTGATGCGTTCCTGCAGGCGAGCCACGAGGCGGACTTTTAAACTTGGCGAATGCATATGTATATTGTCATATATCACCCATCTTTGTAGAACGTATACCTCTCATTACACATTCTTTTGAAACATGACGAATCATTTAAGGATGATCCTGTATAATATAACAACGAAAGAAAATAGACAATAATATCATTCAAGTTACCCACGATTCCGAAAAGCGTTCTTTATCTTTAGAAATCTCAGAAATCAACATATTTTCAAGATTAAAAAAGCATTTATAAAAATTATGTTTTTGCTGCCACTGACTTTCAGTAACGTTTTGGAGTAGTTTTTGTAGTGTATTAATCACGGGTTTCTGAGGTTTCTAAAGATAAAGAACGCTTTTCGGAAACGTTAGTAAATCGAAAGAGGTTATTGTCTATTTTCGCTCGTGATTACATTATATTTTTCTAGATTAAGAAAAATTATGTCTTGTTTTGCAGTGTGGAAATAAATTAAGAAATCTCTGGTCATTGAAATTGAATTGTGGTGATGTTTGTTCTAGCGGACTGTCTGCGCGTAGGATATAGGCTAAGGGAAAGGGGTAGGGTTGCCCTCTGCGGAGTTCTTTCTACAGCAACCTAACGTTACCCGTAATTACGCAAGAATGCTAAAAAACCACGAAAACCTCTACATGGTAAATGTGAAAGTCTCGTATAACAGCTTCGAGAGCAGAATCTCTCAGCTATTTGTGAGGCTGAAATTGAATGACAATTTAAAGTTGAAAATAGGAAATAGATAAATAATTAAATGAATAAAACTATTATGGGAAAAATGTGTTTCAAACCTATATAGTACAAACGACCAAAATTATTTGAATGCTACTATCTTATGCTTCTATTATAATAGATAATGTAATTTTATATTCCTACTTTCACATTTCTACAAAAAGAATTTCACAATGCAAATTTCATATAAACTAATTAAAAATGCAATTTTTGTGTATGGCTGCAAAATACAAAAAACATTTGAAAACTATTTGTCTTCATAATTTTGCAGCTATTTCGCTTTATATTTTTAGAGATTTTTTTTAAAGTAAATAATAAAAAAAATCCCCCCACCAAACATTCTGACGTATTTTCTGTCACAATTTTAAAAGCAAGAACATGACACTTGCAAACATGATTATTGAATTGATTTATAATCAAACAGTTTTTCATTTATTGACAAATGGATTACATTTTGAGTTAAAAGCGATTATTGCCTCTTGACATCAGTTTTTTCTATTTTCTGCACTGTCGTGTCTGAAACTTCTGTTCTAAACGCCGCCATCTTTAAAACCTTTTTTTTTTTTAAGATTTTATTACCGAAAAATTGAAAGAGAAAAAAACTATTACAAATTTATAAGAAAGAGCATCTCCAATTTTATGTGTTTGAGAACAAAAATGAATTAAAAAATGTCGCAGATGGCAGTTTGAATTTGAGAAAAGCCTTAAACATGGAATATATTAAATATATATATTTTTTTAATCATGATATATTCTTTCATAACTGTAGAAATAGGTGTTTCTTTACAAGTAATTTTTATCAGAAAATCAACAAAATTACTGTTATATCAAAAGTAAAAATAAAAAAATAATTATAATTATTTTAAAATTAACACATCTTCTTCTTTTAAAAAAAATTGTCAGAAATTACTACTTTCGTTAATGATTTTGAATTGCAAAGAAAACCTTCTATAAATTGGTTTTATGATATAAAAAATACTGATGGCATAGTAAGATAAAATCAGTTCTTAAAAAAGCTAACATAATATTGTAAATACTTACTCGAATAATACAATTGAAGCAAAACCATGTGTGACTTAATTCCAATGTACTACCCAATCTGAATTTCAAACTGCAATTAAAACGATAGTGTTTTGAATTTAAAAATAAGCTTTTAGCTCATAGTTTAATGTCGCGTATATATAAATATTAGAAGAAACCAGTTTTGTTCAAAATACCTGTGTCAAATGTATTAACAAAATTACAAAGCAAAAGTAATTACTATTTCTTAGTTGAATCATGCTAATACGCCCAGACCAAAAATAAAAGAAAATTCTAATTCGGTTGAAAGGATAAAACTCTTATATTAATTTCAAATGCTAAAGGGTGTAAATTAAAACTTTAAAACCAGTAAAAACTAGTCGTTGGGGGCCACCGTAATACTTACCCATCATGGATATAGATAATATAAAATATGAAAATAAAACATGCGATATTTGCTAAGCATCGTACCATGTTACTTTTATTCATAATTTAATTTATTTGGACTTCCTTAAATATAATTAATATAACTCCTTAAACTAATATTACATTTGTTGCATTAAAATATCTCAATTTGTTTATTTTCTGTAAGCAAGTAAACGCTATTGGTTTACAATGGAAGTTTATGTGAATTTGGCGAAATATTAGAGATACCGCCAAGTTGGCGACAAATTTGGCGGTATTTGACGACAGAACAGGGTCCCTCCTATGGTAACACCCCTTATAGGTATGGAGATGCATTAAATGCTTGACATTTACGATAAGCCATTATTAGCATTTAATCTTATAGTTTGGCGATAGTTTTTTGGTCGGCGAGATAATCGAGTAGTGCCGAATTGCGTAAAAGAAACATCTTTATAACTTGATAAATTATAATCCTATTAACTAACAGTTTACTGCGTCGGATTAAGCGTCTCATTTCCAATTAAAATATATCTTTGAATTGAAATTTGAATGAAATACAGGGTCATGAAAAATCGAAGAGTGTGAAAAATAGAATTACAAATATCTCGGCAACTAATTATCCGATCGAGTTCATTCATGATGCAAAATTTATGTTTTTCTATTGTCTTTTATATTCACTCCTTCAAATAAACAATTTCGAAATTTTTTGTATACCTTTTATCAGAACGAATATTTCAAGAGTCCGAAAAAATAGTCCCGGTTAATCGAGGTTACTGATATTCAATAGGCTTCTTCCCATTATTACTCTCTAAGTACACACCGAATTTCAAGACCGAATTTCAAGTCTCTATCTCAATTTGTTCGGGAGATAGAGCGATTACAGACACACAGACATACAGACGGAAGCACAATTTTTTTTTCTAAATACAGTGGAACCCGGTTAAGACGCGTTTCAAGGGAGTGGTCAAAAGTCGCGTATTAAGCGGGATCGCGTATTAAACGTGATTTGTATAATGTTGCAGGAAATGGGCTTATTTACACGGATAATCGCCTAAATGAACTTCAGAGCTTTCATTTATACGTTTACGGTCGAAAATTGTGTCTTTTACATATCTTCGGAATGAAATTTAATTGTATTCCACTTTAACTCATTATTTCTTTTTATAGGACAAACTGGAATAATAACGGAAAATAAATATAGATTCCAACATGACTTTATTGTCGATTAATACGTTGCAACCAAAAATAATTTTCCTACTACACTCATTTTTTTAACAGAGAGAAAAAAATATTAATTTTTAAAAATTTTTTAAGCACAACCCAGTTTTTAAATTCATATTTAGTACTTGTAATAATGAGTACCATTATAATATGTTCTTCATTATTAATATAATAAGAAAAACTATCCTTATAAAATATTGTTATAGCTAAAAGTAAAGTATACATAAAAGAATTATCCAATCGGAGTCGTATTTAATCTTTACGAGATTCCTTTTTTGCTGTCTATAATATGCATTATAAAAGTAGCGATATAAAGTACATTTAAAATCTCTCTAACAATAGGTATGAACATCTCTAATCGCAATAATTTTTATGACGCATCTGAGTAACCTGAATTCGTCTATTTCTCTCTACTATAGAAAAGACATACACGAAGCGAGAGACGAAGAATGCTAGGAGGTGGGATCAAAGAAGAACTGCAGTTTTGCTAATTTAGAGGGATTTTTTTTAATTCAAATGTCTACCACTATTTCCGTTTAGTAATTTTCGCCTTAATTAATCTGTTTTTAAATAAATTAAATACTATTAGAAAACAGTGTTTTTTTTTATTTGAATAATAAAAATCCGCTACAATGGTAACACTCGAGAAGAAAGAAGGAATTCGCATCTTGATCAAAGAATTCGCATCTTAAGCATGATTTTTTTCCCTCGAAGAAGAGAAAATTTATCGCGTATTAAGCGGGATCGCGTCATAACCGTTCGCGTATTAAACGTGATCTTTTTACATTATCCTTATGGGCGATGTTCAAGGGATCGGACAAAATCCGCTTATTAAGCGGGATCGCGTATTAACCGTGAGCGTCTTAACCGGGTTCGACTGTATATGTTTTTCGGAATCTCCAGTGTCTGAAACGTGTAAATCCGCCAAAAAGTTTTTTTCGATTTTTAAAACGATTACAAGACTTACCCTATACTACGTATGATGGGTAAGTAATACATTTATTTCAACTGTTGACATATTTCGACTCATCCCGAATCACTTTCAAAACGAATAAATAAAACTATTCTAAATTTGCATGGTCTATGAAACGCCATCATTCAGTTTTCCACGTATTCTTTCATATTATGCACGTTATTTTTTAATTTACTTGGATATTTATTTTATTTTTTATTTTCATAACCACTGAGTAGCTCGAGCCATATTTTTGGTAAGCGAAATGATGCTGCATCTTTACATATTGATTTTTTGCGGGTTACAATCTCTATGTTTCTCTTATAACGGATGGATAGTATAGACTGGAGGGGAAAATTATTTATTACAAATTTGCCTTCGGCGGTCAGGGTGTTAATATGGACCAAGATCACCTTGGAAAAGCAAAAAACTTGGATAAACCGGATTTACTCAAATCGCCAATAATTAAAGAGATTAAATATAAATTTAGACACAACTTATTATTTTTTATGATACTGCTTACAGTTCTTTGATGCACACTTACGCATGAATGAAATTGTTCACTTGAAGAAGACTTTTGATAGTTTTTTGTTTGTTAGATGACAAACGTTTCTTTGCTGCAATATTACGCCATTGCACAAGCTACCAGCTTGTACGGTCTTTTCTTACCATTGAAGTTCGATAGTAAATTTTGTCCAATTCAGTCGTCGAAATATAACAATTTTTAACGATTAAATAAGTAAAAAAAATTCTATTAAATTTTAGTCGTAACAAAACATTGTACAAATTGTCAGCTATGCCATTGTATGAGAGTCATCCAAATTGTTGGCGTGGCCTTTTTTTTGCTTAATGTATTATGCAGTTTTTTTTTCAATCGAACTTAAAACTTTCGAGATGCGTCATTTTCTTTTTATGGACATTGTTTTCATCATTAAGAAACAGTCATTTTCAATGAAGTGTTAACTGAAGACAAAATAGCAGTCGAAAAAATTTAGAACTCTCATTTTCTGTTAGAATGGGAAAAAAATGGTCATAATTGTTTTTTCAGTAACTCCATTAAAGCGGAAACTCTGTTAAGCGGGACTCGGATAATCGGGACTTTCTAACAATTGGTCTGTATTCCAATAAGTTAATTAGAATTGTTTATCTTTTTTATATTTCTCATGAGTTAAACAGTTTGTTAATTGTAACAATCCCGACTGCTTTAATTTTTGTTTAAAAGAAAGCTCATAAATATATCCTTTACAACCGCTTGCCAATACTGGTATATTTCGCATTTACTCGAATCGAATTAGTAAATATAAAAATTACACATACCTACACATTATTAATAGCTAAAATGCAATTTTTAATTCATTTCTCATTACTTTTCTATATAGCTATATTATAAAGGACAAACGTATCCATGCGTAACGCCGACGTCATTTTGCGTATGGTAACACTTGACCATAAAATTTCGGTTTTGCAATTTTTTTATTTTTTTTGGCTACTGTAATTTTTTTAATTTATAAACATTGCACATTTTCAATTTTTAAACCGTCATATAGGGGGAAAAAATTACTTTCAAGTGCAATCTGTTTGAAAGCTGTGTTTTAATTGACTGATTTATTATGGCTTTTAAAATAATTTTTAGTAATGGTTTTTAAAAATCCATCTCCATCGTGTGCAGGTTTCATTACGAAATATCCGATTTTCACTTAAAACAATGTAAATAATTCTACATTTGTCTCTGGCTAATTTTTCACAGCTAAATTAAAACTTCATCAATTTATTATACTAAAAAGTGACTGTTCGTTTGTATTTCACAGGTACTCCTTCAAGAATATGGAACGTTAAACGATCAAATTACACCCCAGTTATCCGCATGGATTCGAGGATGTGAAAAGTGGTCTTAGAATTTAAAAATTTGAATTAGTTTTCGAGATATTAATTTTTTTCGTAATTTTTAATGAGATTTCTGTAAATATGGCAACAAAATGGCTACATTTTTTGTGGATAAAAGGAAAAACGATAGGGATTTTTAGATTTCTTTGCTTGACGTCATTTTCAAATTGAAATTAATATTTATTTGAATAGATATCGAAAATAATTTTGTGATTGAATTGTATTTTTCGCGAAGATTTCAAAAAATACAAACTTATTTTCGTATATTCAATCTTTAGGAATTAGTTTATTTTATTAAGCAAAAAAAAAACATTCTTTCGACTGGAACATTGAGATAAATTCCATTGACGTAAAAAGAAAAAAAATCCATTGTAGCCTTTTTAATTTATTTTAAATTAGAAAAACAGATTTTCAACTATTTCCTTAAGATAATGATTAAAACTTTTCGCAAGAACGTTAAAAACAAAATGTTTTATCAAGAAAAAGTGTATTTCTCTAAGCAAATGCTTAGAGAAATATTAAATATTAAAGTAAATACTTTAATTCATAAATATAAAATTCTTTTGAATAAATTCTCCAAAACTAAGTCATTTTTGTGTAAGTTCACCCAAATGACATCATTTCTAACAGCTCCGAAATTAGAAGCCAAATCTTAGAAGAACGAAAAGCTTTTGACTTCTAAGTTATAGAATAAGTGCATTTTTGTTGGAAAAGCTTTTGATTTAAATTCTAAATATAATTTATTATTTGAAATATTGTATTTAATAAAATTAATACTGTAATTGCCTTCTGAATTTGCAATAAAGTTAGATTTCCTTTTCCTCAAAAGAAACGAATGATCTCATGCAACTGAAAAGCAACACATCGGGTTGTCACGCAACTAGTTACTCTAAACAAGAATTAATAAATTATGAGCTTAAACGTATTTTATCATCAATTATTAAGCTTCTGGCATGAATATATTATAGTCCTTACTGTCCCAACTATTGAAATACAACAATGAATTTTCGATGATTGAAAGCAGTAGTAGTCTTCCACTAACGATCAAAAATGAATTAAATTCACGATTTATATAAACAGTAATTTAACATTTTTTTCTGCGTTACTTTAGCGAAAGTCGCATTGTTTTATCTTTCCTTCACACTTCCATGGGTAATAACTAAGTTAGGTTACTTTCAGTATTTTAATTTTTTAACAATTGATGCTTTTGGTGTTTTGCCAAAGCTCATGTAACGAACAAATTCAGAACGTAATCTATTTTGAAAACTTTTTTTTCCAGAGTGAATGAAAGGAAAAGTGATATGAGATGTGTTCTTGAGTTTTCCATTGTTTTTTAAAAGATGTGTGAAAAACCAAAGATGCGAAAGAACATCAGGTTGCTATTTTTTTTCGCCCTAACGATAGATTTTAGTTTGACTCTTAACTAACAGTACACAATCATGAGTAAGTCAACATTTAAGGAAGCCAAGCGTTTAATGAGAATTATTTTTTAAACATTGGTATATTTACATTACGTAAAATATCTATTATAATTAAAAAAAAATAAAGAACTGTTAGTGTCAGTTACATTTCTGTTGTGATGTCATGATGTTAATCACTTTATTAAAATATTAAATATAAAAATAACTAATGAATCAACTGACAACTTTTAATATCGATTGAATTAATATTGAAAAGGGCAATCATACAACTGAAACGATGTATGTTTATATAGGGTATTCTCACAATCTTTTCACTTTCGGGAACAAAAATCTGGTGAAATTAAACTTGCTAAAATAACATTTTAATCTGATAGACGAATGCCTTAATGATTCAAAATAAAGAAAAAATGGTCAGCAGCGAAAATTTTTTCATTTAACTGAGGTTTAAGTTAAACTTGCGAGTTTAATCTTCCTTACCATTTTATCATTATAATTTTTTATTTTCTGCTAAATTTTTACTTATAATGAATTTGCATAGTACCCACAGGACATTCAAATGAGAAATAATAACAATGTAGTATTTTTAGTACAAAATTTTGGTATAACATTGTCTTAAAGGGGTGTTAAAGAAGGTAAGGTTAAAAAGGGGGACGGTATAGAAAAAAAGGGACGAAATGGGGAAAAAAAAGGGACAATAAGGATGAAACGGTAAGGAAAATTACCACCAATTTTAGGCAAATCATGTTAAGACTATGTAGTAGCCACGATGTTCATCGATTTTTAGAAACAGTTATTTACATTGGATTAAATTAAAAAAAAAATCATTTACCCCGAAAAGGGCGGAAATAAACCTTGGGGACGGTAAGATTACCAATAAAGCCACGATCTTGAAATTGATATTCAAATGCTGATTTAAATTCTGCAGTAAATTTCCTGTCAAAAAATTTTAGACATTCTTTCTCTAGCATACTTCTGCATGAGAAAAAACTTGAAAAAAATTCTGTGGCTGCATCTGAAGTGATTTTCTGTATAAGTTTATCAAGAGGGACGGTAAGGGAAAAAAGCCAGAGACAGAGTTCAAAAAATAATATCAACCGTAAAAATGTGTGCAGGTTAATTTTTTGCTACATATTTATATAAAACAACTGTCCCAGTTTCGGGAAAAAATTACATCGAATTACATTTATTGAAACAATTTTATACAGACAGCTCCAAACTTAAAAATCAGCGCCAGGGACACGGGACGGTATAGGAGATTTCCTGGTATTTGGAACCCTTCAACATCGTCCAAAACTTATTTATCTCGTTAATATTGTTATGCAATCATGCAATGGGATGTTGCCCACTATATGAAATAATAATAAAAAAAAAAACACAAGACACTGTACTAAAATAAAAATTATTATTCAGGGACATAAAAATCAAAAGATTGTGAGAATACCCCATTTATAAATTAGGTAGATTTCGCATGAAATACTACCTATTACATTCTCTCCTATTTTGAAATTTCGGAAAATTAGTTAGGAAAAAGTTTTGAAGATCTATACTGATCATGACCCCTAGAGCCCAAAACCACCTTCAGTAAAAAACTTTATCTATCTAATCTATCTCTCTATATCACTTTTTTATGGACACGATAACTTCCATAATTCTGCACAAATCTTTTTCAAACTGATACATAAAATCTTTGGGCATAAACTCTCGGTCAAGTTCGTTAATGGGAAAAATCGGACCAAAGGGGTGGAAATAGGGGGGGGGGGGTTCTGGAAAAACGAAAAACTACCATAACTTCTTAATTATAATACATATCTACTCAGTTTAAGTTTTTATTACTTCTAAAAAAAAGGGCCAAAAATTTACGTATGACAGATTTTTGATAAAATTAAAAATGGGCTCAAGGGGCGAAAAAATAGGGTTTTGGGGAGAAAAAATTCATAACTTCGCCAATTCTCAAGCTATCAAATCCTATTGAATTTATTATAAATTGTCTTTATATTATCTACAACTTTTATATTGACAGGTATTGATGGGACCAATTCTTACAGCAAAAAATAAAAATAAAAACGACAACAAAAAGGGGGAGTTAAAGAAGAAAAAAATCCATAACTTCGTCAATTCACAAGATATCCATTCCGCTTAAATTTATTATACATCTTCTGTATATTATCTGACAAGGTTTTGATAGGACCAATTCTTACAGCAAAAATAAATTAAAAATACATAGAAGTCGAAGGAAAAAATATCGTATTACTCAAATCGAAGCTGCTTATTTTCTGACTCATTTTTAAATTCATTTTTGCTTTCAAACATCCAATTGGTAAGTTCTCTTATTCAGAAGCTATATAATGTGCCGTAAAGGTCGATTTTTTGATAGAGGAGAATATATTTCAAAAAATGATGTCAAAATAGACATTTTGAACCGAATTTCTGGATGCGAATGTGTTGGAATCGAAAAATATTGCCCTACTGAGAAAATAACTGTTTATAAATCAAGTTCCTATTAATTGAACGAAAAAAAAAAAAACAGATCTCTTATAAATCTCTTTAAAAATCACGTCAGCAAGTTTCATGTTTTTCCGTTTAAAAATTAATCTGAAAATATATCAGAAATTTTGAGTTGTTGAGCATTGAAAAATATTTCTTGAATACTGTCTTAACATGGTTCTAATAAAACCTGCTCTTATATAAAAATGAAATTAAAAACTCGTCAAGAGCGGCCAGATAAAATTGTTAAAGTGGGTTTATCTCTGATTAGGATTTGGTTTTTGTTGGTGAAATTAGTACTTAACTTCGAAATCTACCAGCGCCTGTAGGCCGAGCCGGAAGGGATTTTATTTTGCAATATATGGTCATAGTGAGATTACAAGATGAAACAATACCCTTTGGTTATATTATGCTTGCTTTTGAAGTGTAGTTAAGCATAGAAATATATGAATTCTCGTTGTTAGGGGAAATAAACAAACGATATTAAAAATGTTTTCCTAAAATTATAGATATCCGGAGTTTTAAGTGTAGGGTAAACTTCCTTTTTAGGTTTAAAAGTAATGACAAACAGCAAAAGAAAAATTCAAGAATTATGCAGAATATGTATTGCGTAGTATTAGTAAAAATTCTGTATATAAACATGTAAAAATTAATATGAATCGAATATGCAAATAGATTTATAATTGTTATTTATGCACTATTACTAAAAATATTAGAATAAAAAGTTAATTCATTTTGAAAAATATACAATGAACAATTAAATAAACACATATATATTGCACACTAAGCATCCAGTTTTATTTTCTTTTTCATTTAAGCTGAAAAGTTAAAATAACTTTAGAAATACCAACTGTGTTGATGGAATAAACAAATCATCTCATATCATTATTTATTCCTATTTTTAAAATTAAATTTTTCCTTTCGCAATTTTAAATTTAATCAAAACGCCCTTTCCTTTCTAAAATATATCTTTATCATTCCCTTTTACGCTTAACAAATTGCATTCAATTTACGTTCACAGTTTCTCACCAGCCCTTAATAAAATAAATAAAAAATAAAGCTACTTTCTCTTCTTAAAATCATTACTGTGATATGCATATTTTTCATTCCGTCAAGAAATATATAAAAAAGATATTCTTTGACCATGTGCTCTTTTGCAGCTGTAATTTGAACTCTTTATTAATGCTCAGATGGGTAGTCAATACAATTGTTTTTTTCGTGTCTAAAAGATCTACTGTGTTTATGATAAAAAATGGCGACAGGCATGCATTAACACGTTGAATGCCAAGTCTCTTTTGTCTGTCTTTCCGTTTAGGCAACGAAATAAGACTCTCGTTACAGAATCTATAAGTGTCAGCCACCGATGACTCAGCCGGCCTAAACGGAAAGACCAGTGTCAGTCAACGGTGACTGACGTGGCATTCAACGTGTTAACATCTAAATCGTTGCTCCTAAATATCAGGTTGTAACGAAAGTTTCCCGCCACACTGTAAAAAAAACCACTGTAGATTTGCCAGAACAAACTCGATCACAGTGAATGTGCTGTATCTTTCTCTGGTTTCCTGACTATATTAACATGGAAAATACAGTAGATGCGTAAAATTAACTGCACAATGTGCTGGCAATTTGGACGCATTTTTTTACAGCACAAACTGCTGGCGTCCAAATTTCCAGCACATTGTGCTGTTAATTTTACGCAACTATTGTATTTTCCATGTTAATATAGTCAGGAAACCAAAGAAAGATACAGCACATTCACTGTGATCGAGTTTGTGCGCGAGATGAACAGTACTTTGTACTGTAAAAATGTCTTTTTTTTTACAGTGCAGAGCTAAAACGGTCTGTGCAAACAGTTGCGTTGACGTGTTTGCTCATATTTTGTCAAACAATTTTTGGCATTTGAAAGAAAGAGACTTGCTTTATAACACTGTGTTGTGAAATTTGTTATGTCAGCTAATCAATCGCTGGGCTGATTTAGAATTCAAAATTTCCGTTAAGTGACGTATTCTTTGAGGTTATAATTGTCCAATGTTCAAGCATTTGTGGCCCTTAGAGAAATGAGAGCACTCCTACTCAAATGACTGCTTGCTACCACTAAGTTTTAAAGGTATTTCCCACCTTATTTAACGACACAATTTCTGAGATTTAATAAAACAAAGAATACTATTAAAATACAGTGGTGAAAATCAACCATTTGTGTCGGAGCGCTCTCATTCCTAACTTATAATCAAATCTGACAGCTAGCCATCATTCTATCTCGGACCGCACTGCTGTAAAGATATAGAGCAGTCCTTGTCTGCTTTACCGGGGGTCACCCTGCGGCAATGTTTGATCACATGCATATCTTTGATTTATTTTTACTGAATTTCTCGTATCTGAGTTCTTGCATTTACTCAGCATACTTAATTGATCCGTCTAAATTTATTTAACTAAAATAACTGCTTAAAATTTAAATTAACATCTCTTTAAAAGAATAAATAAAACTAATGTTTTATTTATTCACAATTACACAATTCAAAATAATATTTTATTTATTCGTACATACACCAACATCTTCTTTCAATCCATTTGATTTTTTCCTAAATAGAAAAATTATAGTCGTTTCACTTTTTTGTATTCAATTATGACAGCGTAATTTTATTAAGACATTAGATCAATAAATGGATTGAAATATATATTATTACTAAAGTGTATATCATACTACCAGAATCTCTTACATAACTTTGTTAATATACAATCTTTGATTAGCTGCACTACTCCCTGCTTTCACATTATTAGAGTTTAGGGAACTTTGTGTTATTGATAATATGCCCATCCGGAGATGTGCTAATTGTAGGAAGATTCTATTCATCAAGATAATTACACGAAACCCGATAATGACAGCAAATCTCTGTTCAACAACTCACTAGCAAATTTACCTATCAATTTTACGGCATTGCACCACTTTACCCGCTTTAATACAACTCTGTAATTCAGAATCCTTTATATATTAAATTATTCTCTGTTTTCGGTGAACTTTTCAAAGAATTTCATATCGCTCTCAAACAAAACAGGCAAATTGAAAATTCAAGAATTATACATGAAATGAATTTTTGTAATATTATTAAGAATTTTTGAAATATTTTATGCATGTCAATATACGCAATGGATAATTTTTTGTTATATATCCGCGCGGGGTTTTCGAACAGAAACCTTTGACATTATTTGCTAATGCGTTTTTCGTAAACTCTTAATTAAATACAAATTTTAATCGAATAATGTGTTTTAACAAAATGTAATTCTATTATATCAAAACCCTATTAAAAAACCTTTTGTATGATACCCCCACTGATACTTGTGAGTTTTTATGCGTACAAAAAAAGTGACGTCAATGCCAGAAAATATAATATGATGATATTATTTTTAAATGTGTCCTTCAAAATATTAATGAAAAATCAGAAAATAAATTTATGTACGGTGTATAGATTCTAAAATCCTTTCCAACATTAAGTGTGACGAAATCTTTGCAATGGTCATTAAGAAGTCGTCAAGGTCGAAGTTTCACCATTAAATACATTATATTCATTATTCACCTTCGTGTAAAACAACTTTTATAACAAGAGTAATATATTGACGCGAAGTATATTTTTAATATTTTTTAATTAAGTAGTAAAATTTAATCCATTTTGAAAACATGTAAAATATCTGAAAAGAATTAAAATCAATAGTGTAATTGAATATTTTTATTTATGTTTGTTTTTAAGAATTATATTAATATTTTAATAAGAGAATGTTTTCAGTCTCAATACACAATCTGGTGTATATTTTTTCTTTAATTCTTGTTAAATATATTTCTAAAGTACTCTAGCTGATCGTGGGAGGTTCTATTCATCTACGAACCATGGTAATGACATCAAAGCTATGTTCAATAATTTATTGACAAATGTACTTATTAGTTTTACAACATTACACCATTTTACCCACTTTAGTAGATCCATAATTCATAGTCTCTGCATTGTGAAACTCGTACAACGTTTTCAGCTAAGGTCCATAAATAATTCGATATCCTCCTTTAATATTTAGTACAAAATTAAGATCTAAAATTCAAGAAATTTGCTCGGCATAAATTTTTGTAGTATTGTAAGATTTTTTGAAACATCTAAGGACTGTTAAAATGCTTAACAAGAGAATATTTTACTATGCTGTATTTATACGACAAATGTTATTAAAAATATTACAAAGATAACCGAAATCCTGCGTACAGAAATTATCATTTCATCCAATTTATATTTAATTACACTTTATACAGCTGACAAAAATATGAAATTACATTATTCCGGGGAAAGCAGTTGTTTAATTGAGTGAAAAGCTCATGCGCTTTAAAAGAATGGAGTTGAATTTCGGTGGTTCCAACATGTGCGACGCTAGCTATGAAGCAATAGGTTTTTATAGTTGAAGTTTACAAGAAATGTAAATCCCGCTTTTCTAAAAAATAATTTCTTTCAGGCATTTGTCTTCATACGCTTTTGAAACGCAAGTATTTATTATTACTCACTCATGGACATGTACTTTAAATTATTATTATCGTATATTTCAGCGTAAACGTGCACTTTTGGTAAAAGAAAACGGATCCAAAATTACGAGTGTGCGTTGTACACGGGTTATAAAAATTAATTAATAGAAGCATATATAGAGAGGAAAAGCTGATATTATGATCGGTCAATTTCGAATACTTCGATATCTGGCCTGTATGGTGCTGCAGCCAAGCATACAACATTCCAATGACTTCCTAGTAATCCCATCAGGCACTGTACTCAATTCTGTTTGAATACCTGTTGATAGAGCGACACGGTTAAATAAACTCTTATTCTTTTTTTTTTTTTTTTTTTTTGTAAATTTTATAAAATTTGGATTAAATATAAAATATCATTGCCAGTGATGTTAACTAAGTTCAGTATAAAGTTGAACAGTTATAGGGCAACTCTATGATAGATGGCCATAGTTTTTAAAGATGGAAATAAAAATTCTTAGGATGCAAATACAAGAAATATTTATGCATATTTAAAATTCATATACATATACTCATCATATTTTATTCAAAAAATAATTACATATATTGAAAACAAAAAGGGTTAAACAAAATTGAAATTAAAATGACAGATGGCCATCTCTCCTTCAAGCCGAGAAGTAATGGCCATCCAATACAAGAAAGAAAAAGTGAAGTTAAGGGTGTATTCGAAAAAATATTTTTCCACCCTCAACAGCTCGAAATTTTCTGAGACATTTTCAGACTCATTTTTAAAAGTAAAAACATGAAACTTGCTGGGGTGATTTCTGAAGACATGTTTAACATGCCGTGTGATTTCATTTTCAGCTCAATTAATTAGAATTTGATTTTTAAACAATTATTTTCTCAGTATGACCATTTTTTTCATTCCCAGATCGCCCGCTTCGGAAAATTCGGTTCAAAATGCTTACTTCGACAGCGTTTTTTACAGTATTTTCTGCATTTATCAAAAAATTAAGAAGCACCACACATTATATAGTTTCTAAATAAGAGAATTTCCAAGTTTGATGCGTTTGAAAGCAAAAATGAATTTTAAAATGAATCAGAAAATAAGCAGTTTGGATCGGAATACACCCTTAAATATAAAAAAATAGCACATTTCATATAGTTAATCATTAAAAACTTAAAGAAGTTTGTAAAGATGCAATTATATGGTGGAAAATAAGTGAATAAAACTCGAATAAACAAAATTTGAAGTGTAATTTCAATGCTTCACTTTTCGTAAAATCTTACCATATGTCTGGCAAAGGTCTTGATAATTTGTACACTTTTCATGGTACCACTTCAGGTAGAGGTCTGCACGGGCTGGAATTTCCAGGCCCGGGCGCGGCCCGAAGGAAAGCTATTTTGGCCCGGCCCGGTGTAAACATTGAAAGTTCGGCCCGAGCCTGGCCCGTTTACATTTTTACCGTTCTCGGCCGGCCCGGCCCGGCCCGTACAAAAATCAGTGAAAACAGGCCGGCCCGGCCCGACTAAATTTTAACAAAAAATTCCGTTTTTTCTCGACATACAATTAAGATTCTTTTAATGAATACTACATGCATATTTATGGGAACATTTTACAGTATATTTTAAATTACCATGTGTTCGCAAAATAGAAAACACACAATAGTAAACATTAACGATTACTTACAGTGTTTTAGTCAACGTCTTTACAGACGTTTCAAAATTTAAATAAGGGTTCATTAAAAGATTATTCTAGTTTAGAATAAAGGGTTAAAAAACATGATAACTTTTGAAGCTTATAATAAAAGGTAGATTTGTGAAAATATTTCTGTCATTTTTAAGGCTTTTCTGAAATCCAAAGGAGCTACATTTTGATACATTTATGAATTCATTTCTTTTCGGAAACGCATGAAATTGGCAGGTATTCTTATTCAGAAACCATGTAAATGCCGTTTTTTTTAGATAAAAGTAATATATCTTTCAGAAAATACTGGCAAAGTTAGCGTTTTGAATCGAATTTCCGGAAGCGATAGCACAGGAAAGGAGAAAAACGTACAGTTACGTGACAAGAGTCTATGTTATCTCTGTGCGTAATTTATGAAAAATGGAACCGCTATTCGATCCCAAATGCCTTCAATACTCAGGCCTGACAATTTTATGCCTTTATAGTTAAAAATGAGTCAGAAAATGTGTCTGAGAGTTTCGCATTGTTGAGCAGTAAATATGAGAATCACCCTAATATACATTTCCAAAGATACTGTTAACAGAAGTTCATTATCGCTACTAATAATTTTACAAAACATAATGCTTGTCCTACACATCCTGAGAACGATTAATACCAGTTCCGTCCCGGCACAAGTCTGCCGAAAATTAAACCCGGGATCATGCATCATGTAACTGTACGATGCCGATCTCTACGATGGACATGTTACATTTCTGTATTGATGTTGTTAAACTCGCTTCGGCTCGTAACGCACATTTATACTTCTCGAAAAAGTCATATTCATTATGGAAATGGCCTCGTATTTTATCTGCTACTCTCAAATTCTTATATCGGGCCGATAGGACCGATTAATTTTTTTTATCGGCCCGGCCCGGCCCGTTGAAAAAATTGTCCTAATTCTGCCGGCCCGGCCGGTTTGAAAATTCTCCTCCATTCCGCCGGGCCGGGTACGGGCCTCGGGCCAAGCCCGGGCCCGTGCAGACCTCTAACTTCAGGTACTTTATGAATTGTATCAAGACATCCTTTTTGGATGTGATATTATATTGTTTTGCACAACCAAAACAGTGATCCTGATCCAATTCTATTTTTTCGGATTCTGTAGAATCTGATTATTTTAAATGTATTTCGTTTTCTTCACTACTGGAATTGTCGTGCTTTATTTTTTTCTCGCGTCAATTTTATGTGGTTTACTACGTTAATTTAGTTTATTTATCAACTTTATCAGTTTCTGTTATGAAAGTTTCCGACATTTTTCAGTATTTTCTGAAACAAATAAATCGTTAGGTATTATTATTATTACTATTTAAATATTTATATTAATTAAAATTTAAACAATTATATCAATTAATATATTTATAAGCATAAACGTTATATATTTATTTAAAATTTAATTATATTTAGTTAAAATAATCACTCCGTATAATTTTGAAATATTGATTAAAGATGGCCATCTCTCCTCCTTTTCATGTGGCCATCTCTCCTGAAATTGAAGGACTGATGGTCGCCCAATTTCAAGCATCAATAACCATTGTACGTCTTTGTTTTAGGCTTAGATGTAAAGATTAGATTATATACGTGCCTTAAAAGTCCATATAGTAAAAAATACATACAACGTACGTACTGCAAAACATTCAGATACCTAAGTCAGAAAAAATTTCAACCACTAAATTGAATAAACGTTGAAATTACACTTACTCTTCAGAGTCGAAAAACACAATTGCACTTCGCAATAAATAAACTCGTTGAACTATTTCATATGAATAAATTGTATGCTGCAATCTATGATCCTGTTTTGGAAATATTTAGACTGGCCATCTATACTAGAGTTACCCTATTTATTACTGAGTTAGTTAGTTTTCCTTCATGCTAACTTATTAATGAGTGAAGAGGAAATGTTTTTCGAAATGGTGTGTCGGATAATATGGAATATCAGGTAGACACTGTTTAAAAACGAATCTAAAAATTAAAACGATTTTTCAAAGAATCTGATGATTTATAGATGATGTACTAAGGTTTACTAATTAAATAATTTTTGTTATTCTTTTGAATCGTGTTTTTTCTTACAATTTTAATATTCTTTAGGGCCCTATTCCATATTGCTTGTCTGATTGCCATTACGCGAAAAGTGTAATTTTTTTTAAAGCTAAATATTCATATGGACTTTTTCTCTCCACTTTAAATGCATTAAAAATGTGTTAAGAATGAGTTAAATTTTATACCTTTCGAAATGTTAATGCATCTCGAATTTTTTAGGTTGACTTACAAATCAAAATGTAAATGGTATTCCTTTATTGCAGAACTTCCTGTGTGTATGAAGATAAGTATTAAGATTCGTGCGAATGAAGGTGCTATTTATTTCCAAAATAATAATAATAATAACTAGAAAACAGGAATTCTGCTTTTTCAGAATTTAGTGTAATCCCCGATGAAAAAAAAAATTATATATATATGCATATAAATATAGATAGTACAAAATATATGTCAGTTTTAAGACTTAAAACACATGCTTTTATTTGATATAAAATGACGTCATTTGCATCCGCTGAAGAATCCCACATTTACGATTCAGTCTTAAATAACATGTACAGTAGAGTATGCATAGGACGTCACTATCGCTGAGTAATACAGACATTCAGCAAAATGCGATGTCGTCATTAAAGAAACTTGACAAAAAAAGACTATTTAATGATTCATATGACTTCATTTGTTTGTAACATTAATATAGATACTTAAAATTAAACATAGTTTATAATAGCTCCATAATTTATTAGAAATCATTCATTTATATTTTTTTCAAAATAGCACGTATTTTAATTATATATATTTTTTAAGTTGTTATTGGAAAATGACAACAAAAGGAGATAATTATTAGTTTCCAACTATTTTCCCTTTACTTTCTACAGAAATGGAGTACTTCAGTTTCCGAAATTAAGCAAATGGCGCTAAAAACTACAAAAAAATTAATATCTCAAAAATAAATTAAGATGCAGTTTTCAAACAAATTGCATTCAAAAGCACTTTCTTTCTCCAAAACGACAGTATAAAAATTTTAAATGTACGATGCTTAGAAGTTAAAAAAAATTGCAGTAGAGATTATCCGTATTTAACCGTACAAAGATACCTCTGCTTTGTTTTACGGCTGGCTTATATAACGTAACGTTATGTTTTAGAGACGACGCTTTAATTGTTGGCCGAAAGTAATAGCATATTGGGGGCTAATAATAATAATTTTTGCCATGAAATTACATGAACGGTACTAATTATTATATTTTTTAAAGTTCTTTATTCCATTTTTTTACTACATTTTATGAAGATTTTCATCTCTTCATTCCAAAAAAGGATGCGTGTAATACGAAGAATAAACCTAAAGAAATGTAGTCTGAAATTATAGGCGCGCTTTATACACCAGAGCGCGTTATATGTATTCATTTTAATAATTGTTCCATTATATCAATCAGCATTTCAATATGACCATGATTGACTAACGCTCAATTACAAATTTTTCTACTCCAGATGAAACTTCAAACGACAACTATCAGCAGCCAGTTATATGTATTCGAAATATTTTGCACGGCTTTATGAATCAGTATTCATATTATATGTACCATTCTCAATATAGTATATCCAGTAGTTTGAATTAATAAATAACAAGTAATATAAAAATTTCCGTTTTAAAGTCATTTCCTACTTAGGTCATCAAAGAAAAAGTTAATATAATCCCTTAAGCTAATATTAGTTTTTGTTTCTTTAAAATATCTCAATTTGTTGATTTTCTATAAGCAAGAAGGTTTACAATGGAAGTCTATGGGTATTTGGCGAAGTATTAGAGATATCGCCAAGTTGGCGTCACTTTTAGTGACTCATTTTGGTAGCCAAATTTGGCGATATATCGCCAAGTTGGCGACAAAATTGGTGGTATTTGGCGACAGAACAGGGTCCCGCCCTATGGTAACCCCCTTATAGATATGAAGATGCATTAAATGCTGTTCAATAACCAATGGCCGCCATTTTGTCTCCCATATAATACTAAAATTAATTAATTAAAATTTAATTAATGAATTAATATTGAAAAAAACTATATTAACATCAATTGTCATCCAGTACAAGTTTAAAAAAATTATTTCAACTTGATAAGATGAATAATAAGTATTTTATTAACGATTGAAAATTTGAACAAGATATATAAATATAGGGAGAGTGTGAACTAATAGTAGGAATTGAATAACTGTTATTTTTCAGTATGACACTCCTAAAAATAGAGTATTTTTGCAAATAAATTTTGAGTTGAAAAGTTTCTAAGATACAACCCTGGGGTCTCAAAATTTTATCTTGCATCCTCTATAATACAAGAAACTGAAACAACACAATTCGGACGATAATATTTTGCTTAACTGTTTTTAAATAAATCATAAAATATTTTCTGTCTCAAATAGTCATCATAATAAAAATTTATTTTTGGTGGAAATGGAAAACTGAAATTCATAATCACATACAAGCGGCTTCAATTGAAATTTTTTACCAATCCCTTAATCCAAATGCATTTTGTCACAAAATTAACAATATTTCATGTATAGCTATTTCTAACACACCGCGTCAACTAACCCATCTTAAAAAAGTATTATACTTTTTTTTTAGTAGTATAGTAAAATATATGACATTTATAGGTGTCGTACGCTTCAGGAAGTTTTCAGGACAAATATCAGTATTTTTTAATATAAAAATAAATCTGGGTTAAACGCGTAAAATTTCACTTTATTTAAGAAGAGATTTTCTATAAGAAAATAATAGTATCGAAGAATTTCCTAGTCTTGAAATTTCAGGGCAAGCATGACCCCTGCATTTAGTACAATTTGGTGAGTGATTTTTTTTTTTTTTTTTTTTTTTTTTTTTTTTTTTTTTTAATAACGATTCCGTTTATTTATTCAATTAAAAAATACATAAGCATAAGAGAGCAAAATCTGAAACTGCAATTTTTTAAAGATTTTTTGTCATCGTTATCTCCAAACAGCAACCTTCGCCTTTTTAATCGATGATTCTGCGGTTAATTCTACATCGTACGTAATTACAACAGATTCTGAGATTACATAAGGTGAAGATTTTTATTCCGAAATACGGGTGACAAAAAAACGTAGAAAGACACAACTATGTACACAATCTACTATACAGGCCAAATGACCCTTAGCGGCAAATAGGTCAAAATGTACGTCTTCCTCGAAAAAAAAAAAAAAAAAAAAAAAAAAAAAAAAGAAGAGATAAATATATACTGAAGGTTGCATTAGGTATAAATTTTAATAAAAGTTGTGAAGTCAAACGGCGATGTGATAGCATTGTTTATAAGTAATTCAACCAGAAACAATATAAAGGACAACATCCATCTTGGTAGGTTTAGTATTATGTTAATGAAATAAAAGAATATATCAGATTGAACGAAAGTTTCCCGCCACAGCTGATACGGTCTGTGCAAACAGTTCGCGTTGACGTGTTTGCTCATATTTTGTTAAATGATTTTTGGAATCTGAAAGAAAGATACTTGCTTTATAACACTGTGTTGTGAAATTTATAAAAAATATCGTTATCATTAAGTACAAGGTGTCTGAAACAGAGCTATCACGCTATCCGATTAGAATCATCATTTACTTCCAGTTCTGTTGCAAAAAAGTCAGCTACGGAATGTCACCGAATAAAGTGTACAGCTTTAGGTACTAGTGTTGTATCATATGACACTGTGAAAGTTTGGCGGAATGGTGGTTATATATAATATTACAGTTAATTATATATATTATAATTAGTATTATGTAATAATGATTTGGCGGAAAACTTTTGTTACAACCCAATATATTTAAGAAAATAATCGATTCCTATTTTATTTGTCACTAATAACGCGAATGATTTCAAAATACTTAATTATATGATAGCCATTGTATGAGGGAAATCGAGAATCAACATGGGGCAGTCAAGTAAAGCTTATTTAGCTACTAAATACTTCAAACATATCTCTCATTTTTTTTTTTGTTTCTTGTTCCGTTGTTTATAAGAATTTACGATATTTTTATGCATTATTGTGGAGTATTTCAAAGACATTTATTTGGAGAAAGCTGCTTTTAAATTATAGACCGGTAAGCGGCAGAACAGACAACCAGCTCATCAAGTTCACGGCGAAAATTCCAGAATTAGTTAAAACTCGATTCGCATATTAAAACGCGATATGTCTGCCAAGTCATATCTTGGTGGAAAACACCTGAAAACACGATTTTAGCAGTTGATTCGTAGACTTACCATTGTGTTTTTCTGCTCCCAGTCCTCCAAGTTTTCATACCTTCGGGTTCCGGAAAACACAATGGTAAACTTACGAGTCAACCGCTAAAATCGGGTTTTCGGGTGTTTTCCACCAAGATATGATTTGGCAGACCGATTGCGTTTTAATATGCGAATCGAGTTTTAACTAATTTCGGAATTTCAGTCGTGAACTCGATAAGGTGATTGTCTGTGCCACCGCCTCCCGGTGAATTATTACTGTGTAAAATATACTTTTCTGATTGTTTCCGAAATATTAAAGACGACTTTCATGCAACTGCATTTCATCATTACATTGAATCTCATTTTTAAAGGTTTGCTCTATATGGATAAGAAAGTTTTTTTTAATTTCATGTTCACGAGATTTTATATAATGTTACAATATCGTAATATATTTTTTATAATGCATTTGCAATTCTTGTAAAAAAAAATCTCTCTTTCAAATGTTTTTTTCTTTGGTACCACACCCTAAAGCTGAGATGAATTTTGTCTAAGGCATAGTCTTCGTCCTTGTAATAAATCTTTCGAAAATATAGTTTCGTGACATATCCAAAAATTCGAAAATTATATTCTATAATGATAAAGCTGTGACATTTTGTGATAAGAAAAAATCTTTATTCTTTAAAGCAATAAATTTAATGAAGCACTTTGAAGGGGGTAGGAGGTTGCATAGGAACGGAGATAGGCATAATATTACTAAAGCACGTATATTTTATGACGTGAGTTAGAGGTCATAATTTATTTTATTTTACCTTTCTAATTCAGTTTCACAATTTTCACTCAAATGTTTATAATTCATAAGGAATTTAATATTCAAAATCGAAGGAAAAAATATAATATAATGCAACTTATAAATTTATCAATATAAATTTTATAAAGGTATAACTAACTTGGAATAGTTCTCAAATCAATAAAAGTTTATAAATTATCAAAAAGAAATTCCATTATATATTTATGATTTATTCGGAGAGGAATCTGAACAAGTAATTGTATGATTTGTGTTATATACATTATGTAAATTGCATTACCGTACTTTCGGCATTTGAAAATTTGATATCAAAAACAAGCTTTAATATAGGGCTTGACTCTGTACACAGTCCAACATTAAGGCAAAATTGATTTCACAACAGAATCCGTAGTTGCATAAATCATTGTTATTGGCAAAGGTAAATTCTGAATTATGTTGTCTCGCTGTCGTGTATCAGATCTCAATACTTTAATATATATTTGTTCAGTATATATATATATATATAATCATTATAAACCATCACATATATAAAATACCTTTGAATCAAAATTTATCTGACAAGTTCATATAAATATATTAACCAAATTTCTAAATGAAGAGGGGATATAATAATATTATACATTAATTGTTAGACTAAAACCTATATTAAAGTAAAGTTTATTGGCAAATAGAACCCACTAGAAAATCTCCAAATATTGACAATCCTAAGCATTTAATGTATTGATGATACCAAACAAAATTGTAATAAAAAGGAAATAATCACAAATGAAACAAAATGCAATAGATAAATATGATTAAGGAAATAAAAATGACAAATAGAGCATCACGTAGTATTTAATCTTCAATTGGGAAGAATACCACATTTTTCTAAAATGCATTATTTCTTATAACAGGCAACTAAATAAGCAAAATATAACCTGTTACTTGACAATGTACTGCATTCGAACCCATAATAGATGAAGAAATAGGAGGGGGAAAAAATATATACATACATATATATATATATATAAATTGGACGGGGTGGGAGGGAGGGGGATAAACACTATTCTTTTGAGAACAATAATTTAAAGAACAGGTTGTCTTAAAGAATGTTTAGGAGAGAAGCTATCACTAAAGAGATTAATTTTCATTATCACTTACCGTTCGCAAACATTAATTTGTTAACTTTTAATAATCATAAGTTCTTGTGTTAAATAAATTGCTTTAAAAATACAAATGTTCAATTTATTGAACGTCTGCATGCAATAAAATTTTATAACCAATTGTTGAAATGACAAATTATTAATTACAAATTTTTATGGTAAAGATTTTTTTAATCATTAAAATACACTATTTTTACGCAAATATCTGATAGTTAGCTTATTCTTAAAAATGATTTATTGCGTCTACTGTGTCTTTTTAAAATTTAAAAATACGCTTAAAATATAAATTAACATTTAATATTCCATATTAAAATTGTTAATTATTGCATTAAAAATATTATAGCAAAGGATATTTATGACTCATAAACTTTAAATATCGATACATTAAAATATTTATACAGTAGTTTATTTATTTTCAAAATAACCAATTATTTTCTGAAGATAATTACGAGCTGTAATTACTGAAATATTACTGTGAAGTATTTATTTCCACACTTTGTCTTCACGAAAACTGAAATGTGATCTATTCTTTTACTCTTACAACATAAAATAACTATAAGTAGCATCATATGTTATTTTCTCTTCAAACAGAGCTGGTTACCATAATCTAGTTAATTACTTAGTTAGAAAGTACTAAAAGCAATTTCTTTTCTTTTTTTTCTTTTTTTTAAACCAATGATGATGAAAACGTCGTTTAACTAATTTATGTAAAAGTAGCAAATTCTTACTTTTTCTAATGGGCAATGTTTAAAAGTTAATGGAAGACGGCGCATTTTCATTCAAGTACAAATGTATATTTAAGAAGATAATAGGTGATGTTATTACTTTGGCCTATCTTAATAAGAGGAAAGTATTGAATTCGTGAAAAATTTCGACTTCCGGTTTTCGATGGATTTACACATTTTAAAAGGTCCTGAACTGGATTTGATGTTTTTTGGAAAATGTCTGTCTGTATGTGACAAAAAAATTGTGAGGGCTTTATGTCAAGAACTGGTGCACGGAATTTCACAAAACTTTAGTTAGACCTTGTTCCGTTAGACCTTCATATAAACTGGTGCTGTTTAGTTTTTGATGTATATCGTCCAACAGGTGGCACTGCTATGCTGCATTTTTCACGATTTCAGCAATAACTCTATCTCAAGAACTAATACGGAAAATAAAACGGAACTTTAGATTCAGTTAGACCTTGATATAATCTGATGCTGATTAGTTTTTGGTGCATATCGTCCAAAAGGTGGCGCTGCTGTGCTGCATTTTGTACGATTTCCTCAATAGCTCTATCTCAAGAACTAATGCACGGATTTTCATGAAACTTCAGATTTAGTTAGACGTTGACGTAGTCTGTTACTGATTAGGTTTTGGTGTAAATCGTACAACAGGTGGCGCAGCTACGATGAATTTTTCACGATTTTCGCAAAAGCTATATCTCAAAGACGAATGCACTCAGTTTAATAAAAATTAATATTTTGTTGCATTTTCACGTAAATGGATCATTATTAGACTTGGGTGTATATTGAAGAACAGGTATTGATTTTATACTCTTTGTGTTGGACATTTCGGTTGTGGATATTTAAGAGGGTGGCTTCTAAAATTCAATGATTTGTTTGAAACAATGCAATACTTATAGCTCCTTGTTAAATTCATCCAATTCAACGAACCTATTTACCTTTACAATCCTCATGATGGTCATAATTAATTTTGGCACCGTGATATAGAGGTGTGCACGGGCCGGAATTTCCAGGCCCGGGTCCGGCCCGGCCCGGAGTAAAAATTGAAAATTCGGCCCGAGCCCGTCCCGGCCCGACTCAATTAAAAAAAAAATCCGTTTTTTCTCGACATACAATAAAGATTCTTTTAATGGATACTATACATACATCAGTGGTTCCCAACGTTTTTTTGGCCCCGCCCCAGCTAAGTCTTTCTAAAATCATGATGTCACCCCTCCCTTCTATATATCATATAAATATTATTACATAAAAAAATAAACTTCTATTTTCCCGGAAAGATTCGAAAATAGCATAAACTTTGATAAGTGACTTTACATTCCTTAATTTATCAAAATCATATTTTTTTATTACACATATGTTTTTAACATATGAACGCAATGAGATCATAGATTTTCGCCTTTACATCTACAAACGTTTTATTGTTTCTGGGCATTTTACCTCACATTTAAAAGCGATAAATAGCCTATATTTTTTATCTTTGTAAATTTTCTTGAACCCTCTCACATTTTGTATTACATCTGATAGAATCGATACATTTTAGAATGGATTTTAGTATGTACTTCATTAAGAAGAAGTGATTTTTGTTTATCATCGAGACTGTATGGATAGCATAATTCTTAAGTAACATTACTGGATTCGCACATTTATCCATTTTAAGTAATTATTTTTCTTTCCCCTCATGACATACCTCTTTGATAGTGGATTTTCTTTTTCCCATTATTATTATTTGGCCACCATGTTCGATTTCAAAATGCATATGTCATGAAGTATGTTTATATACTGTGTATGTAGTCTGCAGAAGAGCAGTAAGACGTTTTCTTTTCACATGGGGATTTATTAATTTCATAACAGTAGTACCTCATTTAAATAATGCAAAACATTTTTTATATTAACCGTGTTAAAATAGTCGATGCCTACAAAATAGTCAATACCCTACAAAATGTCATATGTAAAAGCTCCTTCAGGAGGCATTTTTCACTATGAATAGAAGTTTTTTTTTTTAATAAATAGCACAAAAAAGAGATGGTTTACAAAAATAACATTAAAACCAGAAAAATTAACATGATTTTCTAAGATATGAAGCATACCAAATTATGTAAAAGAATTTCAGATAATTATTCTGGTGTATATGCATTTTGAACTTTAAAACGGAAAGGTTTCGAAAATAAATTTTTATTCAGTTATTTTCTAATTTTGTCTTCTATTATTTCTAATTTTAAACTACGACACTACCTTCATTAGAAAAAAAAATGACAGAAAATTTGTTAAGAAATCTGAAATTGCCCCCTGTGGGGCGTAGGCCCCACGTCGAGAACCACTGACATACATATGTATGGGAACATTTTACAGCATATTTTAGATTACTATGTGTTCGCAAAACAGAAAACACACAATAGTAAACATTAACGATTACTTACAGTGTTTTAGTCATCGTCTCTACAGACATTTCAAAATTCAAAAAAGGATTCATTAAAAGATTAATGTAGTTCAGAATAAAGGATTATAAACTTTTGAAGCTGTATAATAAAAAGTAGATTTGTGAAAATATTTCTTTCATTTTGAAGGCTTTTCTCAAATCCAAAGGAGCTACATTTAGACGCATTTATGAATTCATTTCTTTTCGGAAGCGCGTAAGATTGGCAGGTATTCTTATTCAGAAACTATGTAAATGCCGTTTTTTCATAGATAAAAGCAATATGTTTTTCTGAAAATACTGCCAAAGTTAGCGTTTTGAATTGAATTTCCGGAAGCGATAACACAGAAAAGGAAAAAAAAGTACAGTCACGTGACAAGAATCTAACTTATCTCTGTAAGTAATTTATCAAATATGGAGAAAGCTATTCGTTTCCTTCAATATATGCCTTCAATAGTCAGACCTGTCAATTTAATGCCTTTATAGTTAAAAATATGTCTGAAAGTTTCGCATTGTTAAGCAGTGAATATGAGAACAACCTTAAGGTATATTTCCAAAGATACTGTTAACAGAAGTTCATTATCACTATTTATACTTTTACAAAACGTAATGCCTGTCCTACACATCCTGAGATCGATTAAAACCAGTTCCGTTCCGGTACGAGTTTGCTGAAAAAAATTAAACCCGGAATTAGA
This sequence comes from Maratus speciosus, assembly GCA_963932465.1. Lineage (NCBI taxonomy): Eukaryota > Metazoa > Arthropoda > Arachnida > Araneae > Salticidae > Maratus > Maratus speciosus. Next base: position 457,810,731 of record OZ010791.1, on the reverse strand, counting down.
CATCTTGTAACTGTACGATGCCGATCTCTACAATGGACATGTAACATTTCTGTATTGATGTTTTTAAACTCCCATCGGCTCGTGACGCACATTTATACTTTTCGAGAAAATCACCCCACTAAAAATAATCTTAAGATTATCTGAAGAAATCTCTAGTTTCTCCAGAAATTCTACAGAAATCTGAAGAAATTTTGCAGGTTTAGCTTTACCTTCAAAATATCTGCAGAATATCTGTAGATATTCTTAGAAATATCTGCAGAAATGGACCAATTACCTACAGATTGTTGGGCCAATTACCTACAGATTTTCTGCAGATTTTTTTAGTGGGGCAAATTCATTAAAAATAGCTCGTATTTAATCTGCTTCGCCAGAATTCTTATATCGGGCCGGCAGGCCCGATTAATTTTTTTATCGGCCCGGTCCGGCCTGTTTATTTTGCCTGTCGGCCCGGCACGTTAAAAAAAGTTCTAATTCTGCCTTCCCGGCCCGGCCCGTTTGAAAATTCGCCTTCATTGCGCCGGGCCCGTGCAGACCTCTACTGTGATAGCGAATTTTGAATTATTAACATGTATGAGATGGAAAAAAGTTTTGGGATTGGTGGTTTATATTTGTTTGAATGATGATGATAATAAAAAATGTGGAAATCTAAAAAATTCTCTTTAATGTATTTTTTTTACACAACTTCGATTAAAAAAATAGTATAAAAATGTTATGAAAAGATTAAGAATATGATTACGAAAAGTTTTACAACTAACTTTCAAAAAATTGATTAAAAAAACATTTTTTTAATTCTTTCTAACGCTTAAAATATTCTGATTAATAAATTACTTATTTAGAAATGTACGACGTGTCTCCTTTTATTACATTTTTTGGAGCTAATTTATTTCTCTTTACTGATTGATTTTTTTTTATGCTGATAATTTTTGAAAAGTTTGGTAAAATGTGTTTGCAAACTGCATTTACCAAAAAATAAAACAAAAAATACTTTTCAAAATAATATATTGAAATTTATTAAAGGACTTTTCATATTTTATGTAAGATAAATGGTTTTCAGTTACCTTAATTTGTGTTTTGCAAGTCGTATTAAAAAAAATTAAACATAAAACAATTATTGAAAGATTGTAATGAATAAATAAAGACACAATCTTGCTTAATGGTACACAAAACACGAACTTTAATAAGCTAAATGTTAACTTCTACGTTTCGAGCTGTGTCGTCTACAGTGTCTTCAGGGATATTTTAATAAGATGTAGAATTATGACTTCAAAGTCGTAATTCTACATCCAATTAAACTTGTATTATGTTGCCAAATACTTGAATGAAAATTCAACTGAACGCGGTTTTGTCTCTCATGTGTAAATGGCGGCACTCGTGGTTTCTTAAATCGACCTTTTTGATTCATTTGATCTCAGTTCATTAATAATTATTTATTTTCATTAGATGACAACACTACATTTTTGTATTCAAATCATTGGTCAAGTTTCGACTAATAATCTCTTGCACAGGAAACTGTCGTCTCTGAACTTTGGTCCTTTTTACCATCATGTTTTCCTGAAGACGGCTGTAGGAACAGCTCGAAACGTAGAAGTTAACTTTTAGCTTATTAAAGTTCGTGTTTTGTGTACCATTAAGCCAGATTGTGTCCTTCTTTATTATATTTTATGGTGCAATTGTCCAGTATGTGTGATTGCAATGAAATTCATTGAAAAAAAGATTGTTTTAGATCATTGCATCAAAATTACAAATGGTCATTACGTTCGTTCATTATAACGTCTTAATAGATATTTATTATAAAATTAGTTAATGATGTGTTTCATTTTATTAAAACAAATTCTAGAAACTGTTTCTTCACGAAGCTAATTTATTTATTTCTATTTATTCTTTTTTTATGTTACATTTTGATTGCTTAATGAGTAGCTTTTTAATGGGAAACAGATTATTAGCTGGCTTAATAGTTTGGGAACACTGGATTAACAAAATAAATGAAAGAGAAAACAGTTATGAAAATATTTCATTGAATTCATTAAAAATATTTTTAATGTTTTACGGCAATCAAAATTACAAATAGTCATTACACGGTACTGCTGATAGAAGAATGATGTTATATCTGCTTTTTAACTATCGTAATGAATTTTGATTATTAAATTATTAAATTGAAAAATAAACATTTTATTTTAAAATACGTATTTTTCATGACTAGTTTATTCTTTATTCCTTTTGTTATTTTGATTGGTTATTAATACAGCTTTGAAAAGCTCCCACTGAAGAATAATTTTAGTAGTCTTAATTTGCTTTTGTAAGGCATACAAAGAAAATAAATTCAACAAAAAAGAATAATAAAAGATTTTATTAAACTTTATTGAAAATAAAACTAATAATGTTCTTTTAAGGTATGTGAATACATTAAAATGAAGTGAAATTAGTAAAAATTTTCGAAAATCTGTTTATTTTTTCATTTTTTACGTTTTGCAGACTTTGTTTATTAAATAAGGCTTAAAAAATCTACATGCATTTATTTAATTTGACTTGAAGCCACAGAATCAAACATGCGATAAGAAATTTGTGAATTAGTTACAAGGAAAATTATATTACATACGAATATTTTTCATGCTAAAAATGTCTTCTTATCAACCTCTTTTGGGAAAAATAAAATTTTATTATACAGATAAATTCATTTTATTTTATTATTTTTAAAATTTTATAGGTACTGGGTTTCAAAATGGCTTTCGAAATGTTGCTTGCAAAATTTTTATCGTCAGTTTCAATATTGTACAGTACCTATAAAATTTATTTGTATTTACCTTTGTAAGTCTACTTGATTTCGCGTATTTCAAAATATTATGAGTTGAAAATACGAAATATATTGCTTCATAGCTTTTTAACTTCGATAAGGATGCAATATCTATCAAAAAGAACTGGTAGCGTAGGCAACTGTTATTTTTAAAATATATACTGAAAGTATTTTTGGAAGCATTTGTAAATATCTCAAAGGAATAAATGTTTTGAAATATCAGTAAAATTCTACATTTTCGCAGCATTATAAGACATATTCTGTTTACTTTGTAAGAATTAAAGTACTTGAAAACTTTTAAATAATTTTGGATATTTATATTTTTCTGTAAAGCTATTTTCTATATAAAAAGTAGAGGGCTCTGCCCATTGCGAGCTACTCTAGCACATCCCGTATAGACATGTCAGGCTCTAAAACATGCTAATTTACCTGTTTTAAAAATATTAGGACGATTACAGAAGATAAATGACATTCTGAAGAACAGTGTTGATCTTCTGTAATCGGGTTGTTATTCATTTCCCTTTGACTGTGGGATTCTTGAAGCTTAAAGCTGCATCCACCTTTGGTGTGACAGCTGACGGCTGTTTTTGTGATCAATTAAAAAGATCAATTACACATTTGAAAATCAGCTTGTTCAAAATTGTGGAGTAAAAAATTAGCTGTCTCACCGACTTTTATAACGACGCTATAAACAATATTTTTATTTTGAGTTCGAGGCTACGAAAATTTGTCTGCTTGGTAATAACAATGAGAACCATGTCATTAAAAGCATTCTGTTTAGAAAATTTACTCTGATATTTTATCTTTATATCGAGTTTTAAGTATTTTCAGAAACAGGTATAGGTCATACATTATATATTTTCTCTTTTTTAATTCATCGTCATGCATATTTTTTACCTTATTTTTCTAAATATTTAAATGAAAATTTTTCTTTTAGACGCTATAATAAAATCGTTTTAACTATGTTTTAAATACATTGCTTTAAATATAGGGTCACTTTCTTCACTTAATGCTTTTTGCACGTAATAATTTAATCATTTTTAATTTTTTTTTCTTTTATTCACGTGTAAAATGTTTAGAATTATATTTTTTTCGGCTTTTTAAAGATGACGTAACTTTCAATATTTTTCACGCGTAATAATTTAATTATTTTAATGTTTTTATCTCTTTTAATATTCACGAGTAAATATATTTTTGAATTGTTAAATGTTTGGAAATATCATTATTTGCGCTTTTTAAAAATTTGACAATACAACGATAGGTAAAAGAAAATGACTTTTTTCAAAATAGGAACTAAATCGCTATTAAGATAATGAAATTTTAAAAATTAAAAATTAAAAGAAACTAAAAAAATACACAAATTTATGACGTGATTGCACTCTGCGTACCACAAAATAGTCAATTATGTGCCTGCGAAATATGATTAAATTTTATGCATAATTATTTTATCCTAAATTTTTTTTTTTAAATAAACTATTTTGTGCGACTTTACCATTATATAGTCTAAAAATAATTATTCGATTTAACAACTGTCTACGTCAGTGTGTTTATCATCCATTTCTCCATAAAACTAACAATTTTCATGTTTTATATAACATGTTTAATATGTTAACAATAGTTTACTAACAGTTAGTTTGTTAACGATAGGTCATTCTGTAAAAAATAACAATATTGTGCAAATCTACAGGTCATAATTTATTTATAAGTTTAATTTAAAGTCAAAATACTGAATAGTTTTTTTGGAAAGTGTACGACAAAATGTAATTTGAGTAGACTAGTAGAGGATTCGCTTCGCTCATCCTAATAATTATTTTAGGAGAATATATTTATTTCCATCAGAAGAAATTTTCGTCACTGATTCCAGAATCGTGAATATATACAGGGTATTTCAGCACAGAGGTAACAAATTTTCAGGAGAGATAGAGTACACCTAGACGATGGGAAATCATATAGCAGTGCATGGTCCGAAATGCTTTCCTGGCGCGGCAGTGACTATACAAAACACAAGAAGAGAAGGACACGAACCACAGACTTCTAATATAAGTAGACTCCCAATCCCATTGTTCTCTTGGGAAGGTTTTGTCTCCAACATGTTTTGCTTTCATCGCCAAAAGGGTGCCGTATTTTGGCGGTAATCCCTTTATTGGCAAAGCAAAAGTGCGGTCAACTCATGACAGACGATGTTTCGGCGGGAATCTGGAGAGAGATTCCGAGAAGAAAAACCGGTTTGGCGCGCTAAATCTGCCTTCCATCACGTGATGGAGGGCAGAGGTGTAGGAGACAAGAAAAGGTTGCCGATTGGGAGTCTACTTATATTAGAAGTCTGTGACACGAACAGGCTGAGAAAACATGTTTATTATTCTTAGTACCACACAAATGCTGGGATAGTGCTGTACAATAATGAGGAACTTGTTGCACGCATCGTGGCAGCTGCTGGGGAAGTTCGGGACTAGCAGGGTTTTTTCGAGAACATAGATCTTCCATGTGCTGGATATTTGAGCCTGCATCACAGTTCAGGGTCATAATTTCGAGCACCTTCTTTGATGACAATCGTTGCCTCCCTTTTTGTTCTTATTTCTTAGTTTTTTGCTGTACTAATAATAATAAACAGTTTTTCTCATCTGTTCGTGTCCTTCCTTTCTTGTGTTTTGTGTAGTGACTAACCGCGCCAGGAAAGCATTTCCGACCATGCATTTTTATGTGAGTTCCCATTGTCTAGACGCACTCTACCTCTCGTGAAACTTTGTAACCGCAGTGCTGAAATACTCTGTATTTATAACTCATTATAGAATATTACAATTTATCGTCAATTTCAAATAAAATTTATAAATTGAGTATCAAGACATGTACAAACATTATACATATTAAATTTGGATCAACAATTACTAAATTAACTAATCACTAATGAATTGTAACTAAAACATTTTAACTAATGAAAAAAGACCAGAAAAAATGAATCATTGACAGCACATCCATTGTACGAAATGTAGGATCTCATAATTGAAAATACATAAATTCAATAAGAAAAACCACAAAATGAATGTAAAAGCAGATCTATCATGAATAGAAAAAGAACTCATGATTCGTAACTCGTTTTCAAGGGCAATATTGAGATATCATAAGTAAAATACGGTTAATTTCTGAAGTAGAAATAAGAAGCAATTGGTTTAATGCAAATTTATATATATATATACTTTCTCAAAACTGAATAAAACTTTTTAAAACTGAAAATGTTCTTTCAACTTGTAATTACATATTAACATTTGTTTAATTTGCAAAACATGCTATTTAGAAAAAAAAAGAGATATATAAAATATTAAAATAAAAAATAATGTTTACATTTGTGGATGCTTTCATTAACAATATTAACTTTTAAATTTAATAAATAGTAATTCTAAACCCATCTTTTCTACAAAGTATAAGTATGCAACTACTAAAATATTTATATTAATATCTATTTATTTTGTGTTACATATATTTTTCAAAATAACCGATCACTTGCGGGAATAAATTATTGGTTGCAATTACTGAAATTTTCCTGCGAAGTTTTTATTTCAGTACTTTGTTTTCAAGGAAATTGAAATATGATATAAGCTTTTACACAAGATGCTTTCAACATTAAGTAGTCATTAATAACATATTATGTTATTCCCCGCTTCAAATTGAGTTTGGTTACCATAATCTAGTTAATTTAAGTGGAAAAGATTTTTTTCACAAATGAGGTGAAAAGGTCATTAAACTAACTTACAGAAAAGAAGTGTATAGCAAATTATTTGATTAATGGACATTGTTAAAGAGCTAACCCCACTTTCATTCAGGTAGTAATATATATTTAAGAACATATTACTTGATGTTATTAAAGATATCGTTTCGAATTATTTAATTGAAGATGTTAATTAAAAATTTGAAAAAAAAAAAAAACCCAACTAGTTGGATATGCAAGTCCCAAAACTTTCTTCTATCTCATGTATCTTAATATTTCAAAAAGTAGTTATAGAAGTTAATACTTCGATATTATTAGTTCAATTATATGCCAACTTTGATTTTCATCTTAAATTTCTGATTCAGTCAATGAATCAGAGTAAAAACGCTTTAATATTGATCGTGATATTTATTAAAATCAATAATTTTTCGTTATTCTGTTGTACATCAGCTGTTTGCGAATAGCCAGCTTCGGAGGACACGGGTTCATGTCGCTGCACGAGACGCCGATGGACAATAAAACTGTGAAAAATCGTGAAAATTCTACAAAAATCACTATCACAGCACTCCTTTCCGGCGAAATATTTCCAAATTCAAGGAGGACCTGCTGGCCATCGCCAAAAGCATACACAAAAAATTTGGTTAAATTCTAAGCGTAACTTCATATTCTTTTCGGTGGTACATTAAAGAAAATGACACAGAAGCCACTATTGCAGCGGCCCCTTTCAGCGGAACATTTTAAAATTTAAGGAGAAACTGCTAGCCACAGCCAAAAATATTCATAAAAAAATTGGTTCAATTCTATGAATAAATTCACACACTTTTCGATGATACAATAATGTAAAGGGCACAAAAATCGCTACAACAGTGCCCCCTTCCGGCAAATTTTTTTCAAATTCAGGGAGGACCTACTGGCCATAAACAAAAACACTTACAAAAAATTTGGTTCAATTCTATGCATAACTTAATACACTTTTCAATGGTACAATAATGAAAACGGCACAGACATCGATATTACAACGCCCCTTTTAGCGGAATATTTTCAAATTGAAAGAGGATCTGTTGGCCATAGCCAAAAACGTACACAAAAAATTTGGTTCCATTCTGTGCATAACTTCATACACTTTTTGATGATACAATAATGAAAAGGGCACAAAAATCGCTATTACAGCGCCACCTTCAGGCGGAATATTTCTAAAGTGAAGGAGAAGATACTTGCCACAGCCAAAAACATACACAAATATTTTGGTCTAATTCTATGTATAACTTCATACACTTTTCGACGGTACAATGGCGACACACGGACAGACAGACATTTTGTATAAATATGTTTTTAGGGAACTCTGACCCCTAAAACGTGTAAACAGTTGAAAATCGGAAGTCGAAAAAAGTTTCGATTACAATACTTTCTTCTATTGAAGATGGTAGAAAGTAAAAATCGAATTCAAATTGAAAAAGAAAAGAAATGTGGCATAAAAATTCTGTAAAGAAACCATTAAGGATACTACGATTCTTGAAAGTTTTTCCCTCTGACATGATAAATTATTTTCAAATTCCATTGGACTTTTTTTATCACTTTCCCTTATAGTTTATGACTTAAAAAATGCATATTAATTTCTTAAATAGAAAATACTCAAAGTATCGCATTTTATTTTTTAATTATTGTAAAGGTATCTTGCATAAAAGTGATGAATTTACTTTTAATTATTCCTTTTTATTTTTTTAAATCTTACTTAAGTAAAAACGTTGAAATACTTCTTTTCTAAAAGGAATTTCACTTACTTTTTAATTAGTGTTTACAGTCAATATTAAAAAATATAAATGAAGCAGATAATATGTAAGGTTTTTTTTTAAAGTTCATTAAAAATTATTTTTAGCTTTTTTTAAGACAATCAAAATTACAAATAATCATTACTGGTTAGTATTGTTTAGAAAATGTTGTAAGCCATTTATCTAAAATTGTTAATGATTTTAAAAAGTAGCTCTTCTGATTAAATTAATATTATAAAGACAATGAAGAAGAACCTAACACGTGCTCAGGATTATTGTTATTAATTACTAAGCGCTTTTATTTTAATTACGAACATTTACTATCGCATCTCAATAATAGCATTTTTGACTCACATTTTTTAAACAGACTCAACTTTCAAACATCGATATATTAAAATATTTATTCTAATATTTGGTATGTATTTATTATCGAAATAGCCGATTACTTCACGGAAGTAATTATTTGTTGCAATTACTGAAATATTGCTGAAAAACGTTTAAATCAATACTTTTTTTTTCAGGGAAATTGAAATGTGGCACAATCTTTTTACACAAGAATACTTCAACATTAGGCCGCTATAAATAATACTGCATGTTATTCTCCGCTCCAAAATTAAGTTTTGCTAGCATGATTTAGTTAATTATGCTATAGTTTTGTAGAACTAAAAGATTTTTTGAACGAAAGCGGTGAAAAAGTCATTAAACTAATTTACGAAAAGAAAGTGTTTAGCAAATTCTTGCTTGATTAATGGATGTTGTTGAGCAGCTAATGGAAGACAGTACATTTTAATTGAGGAAGAAATATATATTTAAGAACATAATGGGCAATGCTATTAAGGATTGGAATTCAATTATCTAATTTGTGACTTTAATTCAGAAGTAGAAAGCTAAAAATGGTTCTGAACTCAAACTGAAAAAAAGATAAGGCATAAAAAGATGAAACCATTAATGATATGGTCATTGAATTTTTTCCTTCTGAAATAGATAAATATATTTAAATTCCAAACGATTTTTTCATAGCTTTCTTTTATTTTTTGTGGTTTAACAGATATTGATTATTAATTATATTTAAACTGAAAGTAATCGAGGTATCACATTTTATTTTAAAATTAATAAAAAAGTATTTCACAAAAGTAATTTATTTATCTTTAGTCGTTTTTATTTATCTAACCTGCTTAACTAAGAATTTTGAAGTACTACCTCTCAACAAAGAACTTTACTTACTTAGTTCGTATTTACAGGCAATATTAACAACAAAAATAAAAACAAATAAATAATAATAAACAAGCTATTGTTTTTAAATATAATTAAAAAAATTCTTTAAAAACTTTTTGTTCAGGCTTTCCAAGTAGTTTCCTGGTGGTGCGGAGGTCTAAAGCAGCAGTTTAAAGCTTTGACTTTTTGTAGAGGACGCAGTGTTCTAGCCCAACGCCTGGCAAAATGATTTCTGTAATGTTTTTGGTGATAATTTATTTCAATAATGACATATTTTATTAGGAGGAGAAGTTATATGATTTTTATTAATATTATTTGAATGCTATATAATTAAAGAAAATTTAACACTCAACCATATTTAAAAAAAATAATAATAATTTCCTATTTCAAATATTTAAGTTAAAATATTTTCCATGTAATTATTAATTAAATAAATTGAGTTGATTTACAATTTTTGTTATATTTTCTGACCATTATCAAATAATATATACACATACAGTATGTGTGAGTATCAGAAAGAAAATTTTACCATTCTTTTCCATAAAAAATAAAACGGAAAGAAAGAAAAATATTCATGTAAGAATTATAAAATAAATTACTTGATATCCATGATTTAATATTTAAAAAATGTATATCATTTAAATGTAATTTTATCATTTAATTTAATCATTTAAATGTAAGTTCTACTTAAATTGCAGTGATGGATTTATTGAACCGAAAACAAAAAATATATTTTGTGACATCTGTCCCATAGTGGCGGGTAAGATGCCATGCCGCCATTTTGCGTCATGTGAGCGACGCGAGAAAAGGCAAGCACATGCCTGTATGTTACGAGGATCTAGTGTACAGTTGCAATCGGTTTTGGGATGAAATCTCTGTTTATTTAGCTCAAAACGTGCAATACAACTTTATTAGAATAACTTTAGCAACTTACCACGCAGTTGGGACCATAAAAACTGGCATAAATATGTAAACACTGGCAATTAAGCGATGAAAACGCATACAACACAGCACATGGCACAGAGGAAAACTACAAACTTCTTAAATTTGTCTAGGGAGCTCTAGTGTCGCCCACACAATCTATGCGGCATCTGTCCCATCTTGGCATCTATCCCCGCTTTACCCTATAATTTTCTTGCTGATTTGTTCGGCAAAAAACGCTCTCACTTTCACGTACTTTTACGCACAGTTTTACAATACCACTAAAGAGTATTATATTTAATGATTTTACAAAACGAACGGAGTGAAAGTCACTGAGCATGTGCACAGGACTTACGAACATCTTGACTGTGTTGGTTGGCCAGTTTTATCTGTCACATAATTTCAAAATGGCAGCCATTTAAAAATTTCAAATTCGAAAAGATGTACAAATAATTAGAAATAAAATTTTTTTTTTTCCTTTAAGTATTCGGACTTAATACAAGGATTCCGGAACATTTTCCGTTTTGCTTTTATTTTAAAAAATGGCTGAGATATAGTAGTCTGATGAAAAAAAAAAAATAGATCGCCGTAAATTAAACCAAATTGTCCATACCAGATAATTTGAAACTCCTATACAATTTCAATATTGACGAAAACTGCGATTTTTTTATTATTAATTACCTTTCTTATCTTACTTTAGTCTCCTGAGTTTGAATACAATCAAGTGAATTCTTAAAAAAAACAAGAAATATGAAAGATACCTTTTCCTCACGACACAGGCCGGAAGGACGTCTTATGCATCATTAATAAAATGTAAAATCAAGAAATATACCATTCAAATTTCTGAATTACATATTGTATTACGGTAACAGTTTACTGATATTCTCAGTAGAAGTGTTTACCTTTGATACAGAGGTTATGAAAGTCCACATTTCTTTAACAGAATTTCTTATCCTAAGTTTCTTATAAAAGGTTTCTGGTACTTTTTTGATTTCACATCATATTAAAGAACCAAACAAAATATAAAAAGTTAAAAAACATATATACTGAAAAAAACAACATATATAAAAATATTTTGCTTGCTGAGAAATCTTACCGAACTCTCTGGTAAATAATAAAATTTTCTGGTAATATAGATAGAGATATTTATTTATTTCTATTTAACATGCATTCTATTTTAAAATTGATTTCAAAATGCAATCTGAATTTTTACCTTTCATAAAATCCAGTACTGTATATTATGAGCATGAAAGTTAGTAGGAGTATTATTCATATTTAAGAGCTGTCTTTATTTTCTATAAAAGGTCTAAAACTAAAACTATGAAATATACTGCTTTGGAGCTTTTCTTTTGATCATAATTCATCCACTGTTATAAAAAGAAAAACTATCTCCACTAAGCAACGTTATTTGCGAAATGTTTACAAAATGTATCTTTCTTACAAATATTACAAATAAATATTTTTTTAAAAGTCAGTGAAGCTCCAAGCTTTTGAAATCTCTGAAGTCAATTCTATTTGCTTTATTCGAATTATTATAGCGTTTAAAATTTATTTCATAATAGTAAACACATGTATGATAATAAATAATAATAATAATGAAAATAGAAATTTGTATTACAAATCATATATTCGGATTATTATTCTATAATACTAAATTAATATCAGTATTCTTATTCTACAATACTAAATTAATATCCGTATCATTATTCTGCGATATTAAATTAATATCCGTATTATTATTCTACAATACTAAATTATTATAAAAATAATATCTCCAATCTCACCAGAACATCTAGTAAAAAATATTTATTTTCTAAGTACAAATGTGCACTGTAAAAAAAATACTGCCAGTTTTCCGGTAGGAATCAGAAAAATAGTTGCCCTTACCGTACCGGAATAATTTCCGACCCAGCTCGGAATAAAATTCGTAAAAATAAGGAAATAGTAAAACGGTATTTTACGGATTTTATTCCGAGCTGGGTGGAAATTATTCCGGTACGATAAGGGCAACTATTTTTCCGATTTCTACTGGAAAACTAGAATTATTTTTTTACAATGTATGAAACACTTTCAACTGCAAAAGCCTTTCCATTTACAGAGAGGATTATAATGCATTTAAATACATTGCTTTTATAAGATTTTTAACATTTCCATAAGAATATTTTTGGTTAATTGATCTGATTATATTTGTAAATATTTTACCAAAAAAGTATAAATAATCATTTATTCAATGCATTTCAATGAAAAAAAATCTAAATTTCACATTATTATTATTTAAAAGTTCCAGTATATCTTCAGATATTAAAGAGGATAATTACTGAGGTGAAGCAATTTCTTCATAATTAATTCCGTAGATATTGGGTTAAAGCATTCAGAATAAGAAATACAGTCGGCCCGTTTAAACGAATATTGGTGGTTCCAGAAATAATATTAGATTAAGCGGGTTATTTGATTAAAAGAGGAATCATAACTGTAATATTTAATGCGTAATAAAAAGTCAAAATAACCATCAACGGTATATTTAATTAACAGTATAATAAAATCTTTAATAGAATAACATGAACTAAAACAAATACAAATGCTAATATAAAGTAAATACGTATAAATTTAATGTCAGTATACATGGGGCATTCTCACAATCTTGACATGGCATCGCGGTGCTTAAGGAGTGCCGACACGGCGTGTAACGCCGCCGCGCGTAACCTCCAACTAAATATGAAGAAGAACTAAGATGAATTTCGAAACAATGCACGGCCTAAAAGTATAATTTGGAGACTCTGGTGGAGACCCTAGGGCCATTCCAGAGTTGGAAGCACGAGGTTAAATATAACCTCCAGAAAAAGGGGCGCATAAGGCATCCAAGAATTTTTTGGTTGCCCTATACTTCGATGTCACTTCACAAAAATCTGGTGAAATTAAACTTGTTAAAATAACATTTTAATCTGATAGACGAATGCCTTAATGATTCAAAATAAAGAAAAAATGGTCAGCAGCGAAAATTTTTTTATTTAACTGAGGTTTAAGTTAAATTTGCGAATTTAATTTTCCTTACCATTTTACCACTATAACTTTTTATTTTCTTCTAAATTTTTACTTATAATGAATTTGCATAGTACCCACAGGACATTCAAATAAGAAATAATAAAAATGTAGTACTTTTAATACAGAATTTTTGTATAACATTGTCTTAAAGGGTGTTAAAAAAGTGACGGTAAGGTAAAAAAAGGGGACGGTATAGGAAAAAAGGGAAGAAACGAGAAAAAAAGGACGGTAAGGATGGAACGGTAAGAAAAATTACCACCTATTTTTAGGCAAATCATGTTAAGACTAAGTGATAGCCACAATGTTCATTGATTTTTAGAAACAGTTGTTAACATTGGATTAATTTTTTTTTTTTTTTTTTAACTTTCTTCGAAAAGTGCGGGAATAAATCTTGGGGACGGTAAAACTACCATAAAGCCACGATCTTGAAATTGATATTTAAATGCTGATTTAAATTCTGAAGTAAATATCCTGTCAAAGAATTTTAGACATTCTTTCTCTAGCATACTTCTGCATGAGAAAAAATCCCTGCCGGCTTGGGCCTACAGGCGGAGGTAGATTTCGAAGTTAAGTGCTAAATTCACCAATAAAACTTAAATCAAGATAAACCCAGTTCCATCACTAAGAATGAGCTCTTGGGAGCTAAACATTTTGTGAAAATTCTAGTATACTCGAATACACACGCGCATGTATATGGAATAGGTTTAAAAATGGCTAAAGCAAATTCAGAGAACCTCAAAGTGTTAAAATATGTTAATATTTCCATAGTCGGTTTTTTATCATGTTTTAATACGTTTCTCCAAACTCACATGACGTTACATATTCACCTGCTGAGGTCCATTATATTTCTAATATGACGCAATATTTTGATTTTTTTTTTTTCATTTGTCAAACTATTTATTTCATTTTGAGTTTTCATACCGAAATCTTGCTCTAGAAAACTTATGACGTAATGTTCAATTTGTTTTCAATTCGTCAAATTGTTTATTTAGTTTAATTTTCACGTGAAAATCTTTCAATAGTTCAATAGCATTGTTGTGGTGAGAATTTTATTGCTTTTTTTAATTGTTGGCAACTGCTATAACGAAAAATATTTATTTTTTTCTGTCATTGTTGTGAAAGAGCTGGTTTTATCAGAATTATGTTAAGACGGTATTCAAAATTTTGAACCCTCCCCATTTCCATTCTCTTGGGACGATTTTTCCCATTTTCAATCCCCGCCGAGATATTAGCCATCTCAAAGTTGTTGGCGAGTTTGAAGACGATCCGTGCATAATTGCGACTGTTATCGTGCGGACAAAATTTAGTACATACATACATACATACATATATATATATATATATATATATATAAACTTTTTAGGTGGGGGTGGTTTTGGGTTCCTGGGGTCATATAATGAAAAGTTATGAAGGAATTTTTCAAAAATCGCACCATGGTAACGACTGCAATAGGTAGTATTTCTTACGAAATCTACCTAAAACTTGAAAAAAATTCTGTGGGCTGTATCTGAAGTGATTTTCTGTATATGTTTAGGAAGAGGGACGGTAAGGATGAAAATCCCAGGGACAGGGTTAAAAAAATAATATCAATCGTAAAAATGTGTTCAGGCTAATTTTTTGCTACGTATTTATATAAAACAATTGTCCCAGTCTCGGAAAAAAATTACCTCGAATTACTTTTATTGAAACAATTTTATCCAGACAGCTCTCCAAACTTAAAAATCAGCATCAGGGGCACGGGACGGTATAGGAGTTATCCTGGTATTTTGAACCCCAACATCGTCGAAAACTTATTTATCTCGTTAATATTGTTATTCAATCATGCAATGGGATGTTCTCCAGTATATGAAAAAAAAAAAAAAAAAAAAAAAAAAAACCCACAAAAAAAATGTATTAAAATAAAAAATTTTATTCAGGGTCATAAAAGTACAAAGAGTGTGAGAATGCCCCACATACATTTATATGGATCACACTTAATGCAGCTCGTTTGAATTTTGTCAAAACGTTTACTTCTACAATTACGTTACTTATATTGCCTTAAAAAATCGTTTAAAGGGGTTTGTTTACGTGGAATTTTAAAGGAGTAAATATCGGGTTATTTTTCAAATTAGTGAAAATATCACAACCACCATGAATTCCGAAGTGACGGAGCACTGCCATTAAAGCCTGGTTAACAGCAAGGAGTGATGGTGAGTAGATCATTTGGCCTGTCCATTATACACCTGCCGGCCGAAATCATTGCAGGAAGAAGAGAAAATTTGTTTTCAGCGTAAGAGAACCGAAAATGACAAATGGTCGAAGAGAATTCCAGCTGAAACGTGCTTTCCGTACTTATTTTCAAGCATCGGTCACACAGTTGTTATTCGATTAAGCGGGGACTGTTCGTAAAAGGTATTTGGTTTAAGCGGGGAAAAATAACATAGAACCAGTAGGAATAAATTCGGTTCCGGTGGATTCTATTCGAATAAGCGGGGTATTCGATTTACTGTGACCCGATTAAGTGGGGAGGACAATACGAAATATCCTGCTTTGGAGTTTTTCGCCTTTGATAAAGGTTCGTGCATTAATATTAAAAGAGTTACCAGAGTACTATAAAAAGAGGCATTCTACGAAAAAGTGAAAGACGTTCCACACGTAACGCTTACATAAATACTTCTATCTTTTAATATAAACACTATTAAAATATAAATTATACATTAAAAGAAGGAAAAACCTATTTTTCAGTTTAGTGTAGTTGTTTTAACTCTAGGATTCATTCAAATTGATAAAACAATAGCAACCTAAAACAAATGAGCCCCAAACGTGACATGGAATGTTCTGTTTAATTTAAACAAAACTTTTAAGCATTTAAAATGTTATTTCACAATATTTAACTTTTCTATGACGTTTAATTGTAAAGAAAAAAAGAAATATATCTATATATTAATTTTTATAAGTGTTGTATCGATATTGCAATTCCATAATACTGAATATTATTAAAAATCAAATCTTCAACATTATCTAATAATTCTCTAGTGAAAAAAAAAAATATATATATATATAATACGAAAATATTTTATTTTTGTATTTTACACGTTCTCCGTTTCGAAATTGATTTCAAAATAATATTTTCAAAATCCTTATAATCAAACTATCAGTATCATAAGTATCATATCACGGCTATAAAAGTTAGTATTATTCATACTTGCAGCCAACTTCATCTTGCATATTTCAAAGCATTTCAAATTAATACAGAAATCAAGTGTACTGATTAAGAGTTTTAGCTTTAATAACGATTCAAGTTCCATAGAAAATAATTATCAACGCAAAAAAAAAAAAAAAAAAAAAAAAAAAAAAAATGCTTACTTGCAAAATGTTTAGAAAATACATTTTTCTATAAAGGGCCGTATATTCTGGCATATATTGTGCGGATCAAACAAACATAAATTTAAAACTAGAAATTTTAATGCAAATACTCAGAAGCAGCAAAAATTAACATTTAAATTTTATACAATAAAAGTTTTTATTCTAATATGATCTCCGAGTTATACTCCAGGATATACCGTATTCCAAAGAAATCTTTCTTTAAAAAATAAAGCAAATAAAATAAAATAAATAAGAAAAATTACTTATTTTTGCAGTTTATTTAAGGAAATTTTTTTTATATCTAATTTATTCGAACTATTGATATGTTTAAAATAGATCGGGAGGCGGTTACACAGATGACCACCTCATCGAATTGACGGCTTAAATTCCAGGATTAGACAGAAGTCGATTAGCATATTAACCCTTTTGTATCTGAATTTTTGTTTTCTCCAATTTGTCGGCAAAATCCTTTTTAAATGTTTCAAAACGAACTGGAAAAATATTATTTTTGTATTTGTTCGATAAAATGCAAATGTACTATACAGGGTGCAAAGGAAAGTCCCTTTAACCTAAAAATACTTGCGAACGGAGAGAGCTACAGCTTTGCAAGTGAGGTAACGGTATAATAAAGCAACTACGCCCGACATAATGCAAACGACAGCAGCGCCCACTAGTGGCCAAATTTGGAAGATAGCCATTGCAAATCGAAAACGAAAAGAGATAGAGCAAAATTTCCAGTTAGAAAGTTTTAGAGCATCAGTTAATTAGTACGAAACGACATTTTGTTCGCCCGGATAAGATAAATCGTCGCCTTTATACCCAAAAATGTCCGAAATCGATGAGCGACGATTCTACTTTGCATATTCACATTCCGGAAATGTAGCAGTGCACAGATGAAGATTGTGACGTTGTACTGTGCTGTAATGTCTGTAAAAATTCAATTTCCAATGCGTTTAAAATTTTATATTAACTCTTTCAGTGGCAAAAGAATTCTGTTCGTAAACTGATTAAATAACCGACTGACACCAGAATATTCAAACGAATTTCTTAGAAAATAAAAACGCGTTGCTGAACAGGTGAGCGGCACTAAGGGGTTTCCTACACTGTTAAAAATTTTGTGGTATGTTGAACCAATTTTTGGTGCTCCAGAAGCTGCCACCATAAGATGGTGAAACCTTGAACCAACATTTGGAGCTAAGGTTCAATCGGAGCTCCAAATCTTGGAGTGAGATTTCACCATCTTATGGTGGCAGCTACTGGAGCACCAAAAGTTGGTTCAACCTACTACAAAATTTTTAACAGTGTAGCTGATAACAGCTTAACACTGAAGAATATTATGTTGTAATGAGCCATTGGGAAAAATTTTAAGCTGTAGTTGAAAACTACTATGCTAAAAAGTTAATAATTAAAGAAAAATATATAAAATTTAAGAGAAAAGAGAAGAAAAATTACAAATTAAGTTAAGACTTAAGAGGAAAAAGAATAATAGAATCTTAATATGTTAAATAAAAGTCAAACTGTAGTTGAAAAACTATTATAAAAAAGGGTCATTTATTATAATTGATGAGGAATTTCTTTTTTATAGTAGTTGAAAGCATTAAGGAACTTTATTAAAGAAAAATATAAATATTTTCTGTAACCTAACAGGAATAAAATTATGAAGAAATTATATGTAATTTCAAATGCATTGCCTAAATGAAATTCTCAGCACAGAAAGATTGGCATCGGCATCATTAATCATTAACCACTAATTTCCGTCAGTAACTAAATTGGTTTAATTATTTCACATTCAAATCGATTTTCTGATATTTCATTACTTTTTGGTGAGTAACGATTGAGTCGTATGCGATTACATTTACGAACTCATTAACCTTAAATGCTGATCTTTTGTCATTTACTCTGAATGAAAATACGTAACTAAGCAAAATTCAGTACAATAATTAAAGATCATTTTCAGGATCATTGCTTAAAAATAGTCTGCCACAAAATTTAGAAACAAGCAGAAAACGAATTTTAAGAAATACTAATACAAAACTCATCAAAAAACATACTATTTACGTATTACATTATCTAAAATTATTCAACTACACTGTTAAAAATCTTGCAGCATTCTGGCAGGTCATTCAACCGTTTTTTAAAAAAACGGTATCATAACCATAATTTAACTATATTCTGACCATAAAATGGCCAATAATATGATCAGAATAGTGTTAAAATTACGGTTGTGTAACCGTTTTCGGAAAAAACGGTCAAATGACCTGCCAGAATGCTGCAATTTTTAACAGTGTAAATCGTATCAAAGTGAATAATACATTATTATAACTTCGATAAAACCGCATAATTTTTTAAAATTAGATACTGTCTCAAAAGTTTAGGTATGATGGAAAAAGCACATAATTTAACACTTGTACAAGATGTTATTTATTAATAGTATTTTTCTGGTTTTGAATAATTTTGAGTAATCGAGTTTCTATTGAATCAATAAATTTTGAAATGTTATTTGTGTCAGTGAATACTAAGCTTTTTTCTATAGCCACTTTTAGTTCTTAACTGGAGTCATATTGCTTCCGTTATTTCGTATAATTCACGGGTTAAGATACTCCAATTGTCCTGAATCGGATTTAAGCCTGGGCTTTACGCTGACCAATCTAAAATGTTAACGTTCTGCCCAGAAAGACATTGTTTCACATTATGAATTGTGGATACACTATGACGCAAAAGTTTAGACAATGAAGAAATTCTTACATACTTTGAAAAATATTTATTCAATTTTCAAATCACTGCTTGAAATTAATGTGCTGTACATATAAACAATATTTATAACAAAGAAAAGTGGAATTGTGCATATTGCAATAAATTAAATGGTAACAAAAATAAACTGCTGTCTCAAAAGTTTAGACACAAATTAAATAAAATCGAAATAAACAATTTTTAAAACCTGGTTGCGCATCCATGCTTATGTATTACGTCATATACACGAGATTGCATGGAATAAACTAAATCTTGCATAGTTTGTGGATCGATATCGTACCATGCATTCTCAATAGATGTCTTAAGTTCCTTTTCAGAAGAGTATTGTCTAGCGTTGCTATAAACTTTGCGACACATGATGCTCCAAAGGTTTTCTATAGGGTTAAGATCTGGGCTACATGCTGGCCAGTCGAGAACTCTTATATTATGGGAATTAAACCAAGATTTTGAATGTTTTGCAGTGTGAATTGAAGCATTGTCTTGCTGAAATTCCCACTGAGGACCCCCTAGAAGCTCAGCAAATGGCAGTAGGTTTTCTTCTATTGTCTGTGTATAATGCTGTGAAGCTTGACGACCACTGGTGAAGGTCAGAGATACTTGTCCATTATAGCAAAAGGCTGCCCAAACCATCACCGAGCCCCCTCCTTGTCTGCGACTAAAAAAACGTCGAGGTTCCTTCCGCAAGTCATGCCAATACGATAAACAACCATCTGGATCATCCAGATTCCACTTTTTTTCATCGCTAAATATGACTGACTGCCATTTCTCTCCATATGACATATGCTTTCGAGCCCACATAAGTCTTTGTAACTTATGATATGGTTTCAGAGCTGGTTTCTTCTGCATTTTGCTATAAACGATTGTTCCTTTTTCCAAAATTCGTCTACGAATTGTATCCTTTGATACAGAGAGTCCTGATGAGCTTTGAACTCCACGTACGCTCATTTGTTGAGTACTCGCTAGTCTTTGTATCAGGCGATCCTCTCGTACATTTGTCACACGTGGCCTCCCAGACCGACATTTTGCTTTATATTCGGAACCACTCGATAAAACTCGATAAATAGATTTTTTTGACCTATTAATAATAGCAGAAATTTCAGAAACGCTCTTCCCTTCACCTTTCAACTGCCAAATCCTTGAAACCTCATTTACTTGAATTTCTTTAGCTCTCGGCATGTCGACTATGAAGCGCAATCGTTTGCAGAACTTAAGTACTCCAAATTTGTGACATCATTGATTCTAAATTTGCATATGCCAGCGAATATTCAAAGAAATTTAGAATAGTGTCTAAACTTTTGCGACAAGCACATTTGAATTTTTATGAAAAAAATTAGTATTATAGCAAATAAAACGACTGTCTTTTGTACATAGCATTTTAAATCAGTTTTTGAATATATTTACAGGTTTTTGTAATTCTGACGTCATAATTCTACATTTTAAAGCTGAATGACGTCATTGTCTAAACTTTTGCGTCATAGTGTACAAGCATTATCGTGCTGAAATCTCAACTCAGGACCTCCTAACATGACAATAAAATGGAATTAGATGTTGTTCTAGTATCTCTTGATATTTTACTGCATTATTTTTCTAATGGACAAAGCCAGGGGATGTTTGGCCATTAAGGTTCTGCATCACTTAAAACTGCGGAAAGAACACGCTCACTAATGTTAATCCTATGAAAGAATTTTTTTTTTTAATCTCGTTTGCATTTCCATATTTTTAAATGATTTTTTTTTCCCCTTGCACTGAATAGTTGAGTTCTCTCTCTACAAAGGCCGTTTTACATTTTAGATTTTGTTTGCAGGATTTTTTTTATGAGGATAATTTAACTTTCGAAACCGGTTCTTTTAGCGAAAATATTTCAATACAGAAAAAAAAAAAACCTTGTAAACGAAGTCGAAAGAGTAAAAAAATGGCCTTTAAAAAACATTTATAAATATGAAAATGCAAACGAGATATTTTTTTAATTTCACCTATAGAATTAATATTAGCGAGCGAGTACTTTCACGTTAGTGAAGTAGCCCCTTAAAGCCACCCCCCCCCCCTCGAAAAAACCACAACACCAATTGCCTTGTCGTCTACTGAAAAAAAAAGTAAGCTTCTGTGTTTTTAGGTCATGCCAGTAGCAATTCCAGGCATCAAGACCGTTCAGATTCTATTTCTTTTCGTTGCTTAAGCGAGCTACTTGTCCCTGCACGGCATGCACTTTCGAGTTCAATCCCTTCCGGCTTTTTTATGGTGTACTATTAAGAGAGATTTGATATAATTCTTTTTTTTTTAACAGTGTTCTTGCAGTATCTTATGTGTCTATGTGGTGTGCGCTTTAAGATATTGACACCGAAATTATTTTTTTTAATTTGCCCAATGGACATATTTTGTTTCGACACCAATATTTCAATATTTCGATTCAGTTTGAACACCTGATACACGTGGCATCCCAGATCTTGGTTTTTGCTCGAAATTGTTATTTCCAGCAGATACTCTGTACATTCCTCGCTTTGAACGATTTAAAATTCTAGAAATTTTAATAACGGACTTATCTGTCAATTTTAACCCTTTTTTGTTTAATTTTCCGTTTTGTAAATTCCTTAGCCTTCAGCATCTTACATAACCAACGGAAAGTGAACATAGGCTTAGAGAAAACGGTTTGTTGGTGAAACAAATCCAGTATTTATTAACATTTTCCTGATGTTTCAAAATTTTTGGAACAGTAATTTTTTAACAATAATAAAAAAGGCGTCATCTTTAAATAAATAATGCTGATGTAACCATTGTAATATCTCTACTATTTTTTATGTAGGGTATTGAATAATTCATTTTTATTCTATGGTTATATTTAACCTCTTCATTCCAGGGGTACCCATTTGGGTACACTAAATAAAAAGGCAAAATTACCCCCCAAAAATTTAAATAAATGCATGAATTCCTTTTATCTCTCTTCGGATACATCAAAGTGTCCTATATCACCAATACATGCCGCTACAAGTTTAAAGACGGAAGAACCATATGACTTTGAAAAGAAGACATGTCCAAGATGGATGACAGAAGCAATTTACCAACGATTTTACGTCAAAGTAAGTGAATAAAACAAATTTGTGAGTGAATTTAAAACAAATTATTGCATTTTTTATAAATTAAGCTGTTTCAAGAATGATTTGGAATTGTTTATAAATGTTGTTCATATGTGCATGGATGTTGAAAACATCTGTAAATATGTTGTACCCATTTGGGTACAATGGGTCATTACTATACGTTTCCAGCTAAAGAAAATAAAATCTGTGTAACTATTTTATACACTCGGTTAACACCAAAATTTTTTAGGAAAGAATAATTTATTTCTTTTAGATTTACAAAACAATTTGAAAGAGTTTTTTCATTTTTTTAAATAATATAAAATAATATACAGAATTTACTGCTAAAAGATGTCACACTTTCTAGTAACATTAAAAATATTTAACATTTTGAACTAAAAATATACGTTTTCAAATACATAAAATATGATAATAGCATCTGCTTAAAAATATAAATAAGTATTTAAGGTATATACAATGGAGAAAATCCATCTTCACAACAACCAAATGAACAGTCACTCATACCATTAGTGGCAAATGTAAAGCAAAGAGATAGATTCTTCCTTTTGCTATCAAAATTACACTTTGCTGATTCTGTAATACATTCTTCTGATACCGAAGATCACCTGTAGAGAGTACGTCCTTTACTAAATGTGGTCAGAAATGACTGTTTTAAAAATCCCAGGCCAAAATTTTGCTCAATTGATGAGCAAATGATCCCATTTTTTGGGAGATGTGTCTTCCGTTAATATCTTCCTTCGAAGATAAACCCCTGGGGTATAAACAATTTTGTTCTCTCCTCAAATGATGTGTAGTTTGAATTTTCTCTTGTACACAGGAAAAAATACCGTTATATTATAAA